>APFE030355799.1:112522-148737 GCA_000404065.3 Pinus taeda
CCTGAATTACATTCCAAACAGGTGACCTGGGGAAAATCGTCATAACTTTCTCTCTGAGCATCAGATTGAAATTTCGCAAAAAGGTACAGAAAGAGGATGGACTGTAGTTTCTTCTAGATATGTTTTAGAGCCAGAGGTAAAAACAGGGACACGTGGCATGTCATACAATTTTGCTCTACTGAATTAGTCTATAGTCAGGTCATTGTGGGAGATTTGGCATAACTCTTCATTGGAGAATCCAATTGGGGTCAGACTGGTGGCATTGGAAAGAGGATACAGAGTACTACTATAGATCGTAGTTTCATTACTTAAAGATATGAAATTGTAGAGTTACAGTCATTTCAAGATCGAGCTCCTAAAATCAAGAAAAAGGAAGATGAGGAAGTTTGATGGCAAGGATCCGGTAAATTGGATATGTCAGATGGAGCAATATTTTGATCTACATGGTGTACCATTGTTACAAAAGGTATGTATTGCATCTTCATATTTAGAACCAGATCAATTTTTATGTTATAAAGGGCTTTGTTCTCGTAAAAAACTTGTTATGTGGTCAATTTTCATGGAGGAACTGATAGCACATTATGAGGATACAAAGAGCAACACGTTCTTTAGAGAAACACAAAAACAATTGGAAATAATAAAAGGGCTTTGTTACATTTTGGAAAGTAAAATTATGGCAACAAGGAAGTCTACCCCTCACAACTATAAAGATGGAAGTGTTGTTTCTCCTAGCCTTCCACAACCTACAAGGGTTACACCACAACAATTGGAAGAAAAAAGAGAACAAGGGCTTTGTTACAATTGTGATAGAAAATGCACTAAAGGTCATAAGTGTGCTGAGAAGAAATTATTATACATAGAATATAAAAAGGAGAGAAAAGGATCAAGAAACATCAAAAGAAGAGGATATACGCCATGACCCAACCCCAGAGAAAGAAGAAATGAATCAGACTATATCTTGTAAAGCATTGGCAAGAATTACCACTCCTCAAACTCTCAAGATAGAAGGACATATCAAGAAGAAAAAGGTACAAGAAGTGAAAGATCAAATCAAGAAGGAAGAAATGAATCCAACCATATCTTGTAATTCATTAGTCGAAATTACCACTCCTCAAACTATCAAGATAGAAGGACATATCAAGAAGAAAAATGTTCAAGAAGTGAAAGATCACATCGAGCATCAAGAAATGAATCCGACCATATCTTGTAAAGGATTGGAAGAAATTACTACCCCTCAAAATCTAGAGATAGAAGGACATATCAAGAAGAAAAAGGTTCAAGCAGTGAAATATCACATCAAGCATCAACAACAAGTTCTCCAACTTTTAAAGGATAACGCCACTTCGGTGAAAAATCAAATGAAACAACAAGTAGATCAACATCGCAGTGAAAAATGTTTTGATGTAGGTGATTGGGTATTTTTACTGCTACATCTAAAGCAAGCTATTTATGAGAAGGAAATGTTGGCAATACTACATGCACTTAAAAAATGGCGACCTTACCGAATGGGAAGACTCTTCAAGGATGAGGATGTGGAAGAATTGTTTTGTGCTATTTCTATTATCCAGCCAGATTGGATAAACGAAGCAAGGGATGAATGGAAGAAGGATGAAGAAGCATGGCCACTTATTCAAAAGCTGCAAAAGATCCCAATTCAAACAATATTTCCAGAAATGGAAGAGGAAGGAAAAACCATATTGGAACCTGGAGCAGTCACAGAAACAAGAACTCGAGAGCTACGAAATCGATCAATTTCAGAGTATCTCATCAAGTGGAATAATTTACCCACTAAAGATTCCACATGGGAGGACAATAATTTTATACAGAAGCATCAAGAACTACTCAAGTGTTGAGGACAACACTTTTTGAAGGAGAGGGGCATTTTAGGCCCCTATACTACTAGTGTAACCCCTTATTGTTATTAGTACAACCCACTTATTATATTGATGTACCCATGTAGTGCCCATATTGTTACTATTGTGCCCCATAGAAGCCCACTATTGTTATTATTGTGCCCTTACATTATTATTGTTATGTAGGCTCTGATTATGTTATGACCCCTTAGACTCCTATATTTAGAGAGGAGGTCTTTTCATTTGAATCATCCAGGAATTGTTCATTTATGTAATGTAAAGGAGGTTGCCCCCTCGAAGAGGCTGAATTCTAAGGCGTTGATCTATCTTTTCTATCTTTTCTTGAGTTGGTTTCATAACATCATCCCTCTTCTAATTCACCAAGGGTGAAGTTGAAGCAAAGAATATTATCAGAATGGCGTAGCGGAATTTTCTGATGGCCTACCTGAATATCACTTCAATGGGAAGTCTGAATCTAAGGGTGGAAGGAAAGGTAGATGCCTTGGTTGAAATAAGTTCAGCCATTATGCAAAGGAGTGTCCGACTGGCAGGGAGATATCGCTTGATGATGATAACAATCATTCCAGGGACATCTTCAACAATCAGAAGAATGACAGGACACAACTGACTCTTCAGAGAAACCAAGGAACCCTAGGTATGAAGAATCATATGTTGTTTATGATAAGATAAAGAAGTGTTATCTTCTATTGGCCCTCTCCTTCAGATTGTTTGGGAATCTGGCTTATTGATTGTAGTGCTTCAAGGCACTCCATTGGATAGAAGGGTGCTCTCTCTCTAATTTGGAGAGATGGAAACATTCATGTTATTATACTTGGAGTTGATGCAACCTAGTTCCCGGAAAGGGTGTTACCCCTCAATTGAATGAGGGTAACTTGATTCATTTACATAATTTCTTTTATGTACTTGATTGCAAGAAGAACCTGGTGTCCATTTCGGCATTGGAAGTCAAAGGTTTCAGGGTGGCATTCATCGATGGAAAGGTATGTGTTTGAAAATAGAATTTTCAAGGATGCTTTTACTCATGGGTTCAGGGTTGGCAATTTGTATCAAATTGCAGAAAGTCCATTGGGGACCATGTCAGTTGACACATAGCACCAGAGGTATATGAGTCAAATGTTGACAGGGATGCCTGAATTCAAAAGGAGCATGAAGGTGCATGTCAAATGTACCGAAGGAAAATCTGACAAGGGGACCATTCCCCTCATGTAGCAGGTCCACAGGTTTGGAACAACTCGAGGAGGTTTGAGATTCATGACCAGGAATCTCATGTGTGCAGGTGGAAGAAAGCCTTCTATGGCTTGAAGCAAATCACCCGAGGTTTGATATGAGAGGATTGATAGTTGTTAGATGAAGTTAAGATTCACTAAGAGTGAAGGCGATCCAAACCATTGTTTGAAGGTTGTGGATGATAGACCTCTCATACTGACGCCTTATGAGAACAACCTATTTCTAATAGGTGCAGACCCTCTCACTTGTAGAAGTAAGAGGGAGTTGGATTCCGGATATGGAATGGTAAACTACAAGCCCATGACTACCTCAAGGATCTTAACTTTCAGAAGTTATATGGTAGTGATGCTGGACCAGATTTTGGAAATGCCTCTGAGTTTCATAAACTCATTTCCATTGATGTTCTTGGTGAACTTCCGTTCGGATATATATTTTGCAGTTAGCATGGTGAGCTCATGTTTGGTTGAGCCTCACTGGATTGGTGCCAAGAATCTTCTGAGATATCTTTGGGGCACAATTTCTCATGGATTGAGATACACTGTTGGAAATATGAAGCTGCATGATTATTTGAATGCTAACTGGGCACCCAGTGTGGAGGATCACTAGAGCACTCCTCAGTGCTGGTTCTTTTTAGGTTCTGCTTCGATATCATGGATGAGCAAGAAACATAAGTCAGTTGTTATAAGCACCACCAAGACCGAATACATAGCCACAAATTGCATTTAGAAGTACCTTAAGACGAGCGATGTCTATTTCATGCTATTATATGTATGACATCATGAATTATTACTTTTATTTCACAACACTAATAAAATAATTTTTGATTTGGTTTGTCATTACTAAAAATAAAATATTTCTATTTTATTTATTTTTGTTGAGATATTATGTTGATAACAGTTATTGATTTGAATGGTCATTTAATGTTTTCATATCAAAATTTCCCATGCTATAGAAATTTTTACAATGGATTACATTATATGTAAAAATTAATAGATAACTAGTCTATTTGTTTGAATTAGATCATTACAATTATTTGCTTCAATCGTGGTTTAAGTTAATATAAATGTATAAATGTGACATTTTTTTTGAAATAAAATTCCATGTAAAATTAAATGTTTTTCCTAACAACACATAGAATAATTAATTGGTAATGAATGTTAAGTAGATTGTTCAAGTTCATTCAAGATACCTGCCATAAATAAGTGTAATTAAACTCTCTGCAACATGGGACATTTGATTTTCCCACCCCTAACATTTGGTAAATTTCAATTCTTAAATAAATTATTTGTAATTGAATAATCTGACAGAAGACAATAAGACAAGTATGTATTAAATTCTATTTAGTATATATGTATGTATATATGCAATTTGTTTTTGAAATAAAGTTCTTAATGTAAGTAAAAATATATTTTTTAGAAAATTTATAATTTAAAATCAATCTCTGATGAGTTCTAACTAATTTATTCTATTTTGAATTGACAACTTTTTCTAACCAGGCATTCGTAAATCAATTATCTCTATATGTAATCATGTCATATAAGTCAATAAGTCAAGAAACCATTAATTGATTTTTATTTATCATGTGGTTTAATATGAATGTATAAATGCGACATTGTTATTTCTAGAATAAAAATCCATGTAAAAAATGCATTTTCTAATAAAACATGGATTAATGAATTCACAATGAGCATTAAGTAGACTATTTAAGCTCATTCAACAGATGAGCCATAAATGAATGTCTTTAAACTTTTTGCACCATTTGACATGATTTTCCCATCAAGATAAACATTTTGTAAGTTTCGATTCTTAAAGAAACTATTTGTACTTAAAATAATCTCATAGAATCCAACAAGACTTATAAGCTATTTATTCAATTCCATTTACTTATATGTATTGATATAAGTTTATAAATGTAATTTTTATTTTTGAAATAAATCTCTTAACATAAGTAAAGATATATCTTTTACAAAAATAATTAGGATTGATTGATAATGAACTTTAAGTGGTTTATTCAGAGTATATCAAAAATCAAGTGTCATAGATGAATGCCTTTTAATACATATTTAATCTTCAAAATCAGTATCTTAACGATAATTTATTTGTATTTACATTAAGTATTTAATAATTAAAGAACATGAGGACTTGTATAAATTTCAACTAAAATTCATGAGTTATGTTTCACAATTATTGCTTCCCCATTAAAAGTTCTTATCATTTTCTCCTCTTAGTGAAAGTAATGGTCAATCATGGTTTTCCATGCAATTGAGACTATTATTGGTTTTGACAATGTTTGGAAGGAGATATCAATATCCACACTACCATCAAATTTACTAATCTTTGAAAACCCTTGCCTCCACTACTTACAAGAAGACCACTAATTCTTGTTTACTTCAATTTGTTACATTATCCATCACAATGGAATGACTTGAATATCCATTTACGAACTCTCATTTGATGTACTTGGAATTTTAGTGGAGATAGATCAAAGGTGCCTAACCTTCTTAAAATACCTAAATCAACAATGCCTAACTTTTATAATGGATGCCTGGATGCTATGAAGATGAATGATCACCCCCTCATTAGTGTTTCATAAAGGCATGAAGCGACCGTAGGAAATTGAGCACGAAAACATTTTACTAATTTTTTTGTAGAATAGTTTCAATGCAACGCAAGGGACACACATCCTTTTCATTTGCACTAAGATCCTTACATCACCATACTTCAATCAATAAATCCCTCGTAGGTTGTGGGAAAGGGGGTTAGAGTCATCAGACACAAAATTCAAACATCGAGGAATCTAGTATGTTATCCATAGCTATAATATCTTTATTGAATATTAGACATACTGATGCAGGAGCATCCAGCTCACCGTAATTGGGCAGAAAGAACTCGAACCAGGTTCAAAAGCTAGTGATCAGTTGAACTGTCAAATTCTTATGGGAATAATTTTTCTTTTATTTTATTTTACAAAGTCAGTGAAAGTTAGATACCTCTTTTTATTTTTCAGTTAGGATTATTGTAGCTTCAATTGTTAATTAGAGAGTAGTCCATGTAATTAGGGAAATAACAAGCAACTGTTCCTACAAGTCTTGGAATACCAAATGAATGTAGTTATTGACAGAAGTAGAAATTCTGTAACCATATTCTGTAACAGTTACATTAACTGTAAGCATTAACTGAAAACAGAGGGCTATAAAGTAAAAAAAAATGTAACAGAATGGGGTTCAGTTCGGGAGAAGATAGTTGAGATAATTAAGAGAAAAGAAATAGAAATAAACAGAGCATTCAAAACAGAAAGCCATTGTCCATCTAGACCATCTATACAGGTGATTTCTTAAATACATTTACGTTTTCATTATCAGTCAAATTACTGTATCATTTACTATTCATTAATTTGTTATGGCAACTGTGCAAACATGGATCACAGTCAAATACTAAGCAAATAGACGGGATCACAGTGAATTCATAGTTATTGAACTACCAGTCATCAATTCATTCTTGCACGCAGTTGAGCAACAGTTCCCGTTCATAAGATTCAGACAACAACGACAGAGAAATCCACATAGCAACGTTCACCAACTTTTCCAACGTTCGAATACATAAAAGAACGAACGACAATCCGGCATCCAAATACACAGAGGTAACCAACAAACTTTACAGTCTCTTTTATATATTCAAAGTCTCATTTTTCAAATATCAAAGAACCGAATTTACAGCCCTATCGAGTCTCATTTCAAATATCAAAGAACCGAATTTACAACCCTATCGGTAGATCCAAACAATGTTACGGAAGATAGAGTTTATAAAAACATAAACAGAGCCAAGAACGACTGATAGTCGAAAAGCTTGCAGCACAGAAAAGCCCAGAATGAGGGTTTGAACAAAACCAACGACCAGTGGCCCTAAATCTTTATACATCTCACACAGAAGCGACAAAATACAAATTACAGTCGAATAAGCATATGCAGTGACCAAGAAACCAGACCAGAAGATGGGGCTTCTGTAGAAATCAAAACTACAGACAAACATTGAAGTTTCAGGCCTACCCAGGAGGAGAATGACCGAGTAACCAAGCGTTGGAAGATACATTGCCCAGGTCACCAACAGAGACCTGCAAGGACACAATGCATGTGCATTAGAGCGAGGAAAATTCAGGGGAAATAAAATATCTGTAAGAAGATAACATTCCAAAGGGATTTACCTGGAAAGCGCAGCCGAACACCACAGCATGACAACTTGAACGAGACCGAGAGACTGTCGAACAAAGGAGCGAGTTGGGTTAGTTCCAGAACCAGAGGGAACTTCATAGTGAAGCATGGACAAGATTCATTACCTTTTCTAAGCAGAAGGCGCATGCCTGAGAAGCCCTATGCTTTCAAACCAAGACAGTGCCGCACTGTGAGAAAGCCGAACAACCAGGAGCAAATAACAACCAACAGGATTCGAACAAGAACCAGAAGACATATAGAAAAAAACACAGTGATTGCCAATTGACAGCAACGAAGGAACTGATCTAGAACCACAGTATAAATATAGCCAACAGGCATAATAGCCACAACGAGAAGCGAGCAATATAACTTGAAACCCAAGCATGCAAGGAACAGGAAAATAGCAAAGCCACTTACCGAATTCAAGCAACGGAACCAGGCCGAATAGCCTCCACAGTCAAACAACATTGCCATTAAATGAACAAACAGGTTAACCAGAGGCGGATTCAAGTTCTCAATCAGCATCCAGAGCCAAACAAACCCACAGCATAAAGCACCAGAGTTTCATTACAGAGACCAACAAACCCTCGAGGCAGCGAATACCTCAGAGCCAAAATACCAAAGAACAATCGAGAGAATGCGAGAAAGGATAGGGTTAAGGTGTGTTTCGAGGAAAAGTACTGTCATTTAAGTCCCGCATTCAATACACCAGCTACCACCTTAACCAAAAACCCGCGGACAGAGATATTTGTTCGCCACATAACCTATCCCCGTCATACATTAAAGTGTAAAGTGCTACCAAGTGGGCTGGGTCCCATCAGAGTGGTATCAGAGCGGGAAAAGATTTCCTGCGGAGAGGAGTTTTTCCATGTGAAGAAAGGAGGTACGAAGAAAGAAGAGGTACAGTTTGTTGAAGATTTGTAAGCTTGTAGTTTTTTTTAAATTTATTTTGTGAAGGTGAGAAAATTGCAGCAAACCTAGAGCAGGAGTGCTCAATTGGTTCGAGAGGAGAGAACCGCGGAGATGCCGAGAGGACTAAGCTCAGCAGAGAAGCTTGGTAGGGCATCTGGTAGCAGGGAGGACTTGCTATGGCAGAGGTTTGGTTGCAGCTCACAGAAGGCAGTTCCACTGAAGAAGTGAAACAGTGGGTAGAATTGCTAATGACAAGAAAACCCATATGACCAAGAGGTCATAATTTCTGTACCTCAGGAGCATATGACCAGGAGGTCATAATTTTTGTACCTCAGGAGTCTGATGCAGGAGCATCCACACACCTCAATGAAAAAAAAATTAGAAGAAGAAGACATGTGGATGACCACATGGACAGCCAAGGCAACCTTGAGCAAGATTCGGTTAATAAACTAATTTTAGTTAAAAAATCAGTTAAAACTGAATGTATCTGAATATATGTATAGCAAGAACTTAAAAATTTAGGAGTGAAACAAGAAGGAGAGGAAAAAGAAAAATTGTGCGTGTGAGAGGGCAAAATGTAATTGCTCAGGAAAACTTGATTAAGGTTGAAACGCCCGAAAATTGTAATCAACTTTGTAAATAATGGAAATGTGTTTGAAGTGAATTTAACTCTATCTGTGTATTTTTATTTTATTTGTCAGCCCCTCCGGAAATTTTGTGATTGACATTGATAACAATGAAGAATCCATGGCGTATTTGTATAACAAATACTGGCGGGTTTTGTGGATTGGCGAGGGTGTTGAGTGCAGGGCCTCGTGAAGGCGCGAGAGTGCCCTGGGACGCCTTCGAAGGACTCGCCAACACTGTAGACACTGCTAACAGTTGGGATCTGGCCTTAGCCAAAGGAAGCAGATTGCAAGCAGATCTGGCGGAAGACGTTAATAACATTTTCTTGGCGTTTAGCAGATTGGCGGGCACCATATCTCACGCGACAGAGAAACATGAAAAGCCATTGATGATCGAACGTATGTGGTTGGTGTGGTTTCACTACCAAAAAATAGTTGGGAAGAACGGTATTAACAGAGAACAAGAAGCGGGTGTTGATTTAGTGAGAACTGGCCCGCGATCAAGAGCAGCTAGTGTTTTCAGACCCAAAGGCGGCGACCAAAGCATTAGGGATCTCAGAGATAAAGAAAATGTGGCTAGAGAAAAGCATGAGAGGGAATATGGCTATCTACGAAGAAGGATGAAGCTGATTGGAGACCTCAGGTTGATAAAGAAGACAACAAGCATGGAGAGAGAGAGGACAATATGCCAGTTCGGCTAGAAGAATGAAGGTTCTGATGTAGAGCATTCTCAACCCTGAACTAGGTGGCTTGCAAAGGAAATCTGTAATTGGGCTCTTAAAATCTAGATGCCCAACAAGTAACTGTAGAAGCTACGCTAGGGGTCGCATGCCCGTGAGCGAGGACGAGGATGATGCTAGTGAAGATTTGGGGATGGTGACAAAGATGAAGATGATAGTGATGATATGGATTTTGATGACGATGAAGACAATAAAGACAGTCGGGAACTGAAGAAATTGGGAAGTAGCTACCTGGCGAGAGATGACTTTCATTTTGGGTGAGACCAATGGAAAGTGTTGCGCAATTATGTTAAGGATACTGTGAGAAGTCTCAGATGGGTTTCGTGGACCCATAACCCACAGACTTGTAAAAAAATATTGAAAACGAAGAGACCCCAAAATTCGTTTTCATCAAAGTATGTCCCATCACATACTAATATGATTTAGATTAAATCAATTGCTTCTAAGAGTTTGATTCCACACCCCTATTGTGTATTGATACTATTGTAAATAAAAACTCCGTGTTTGACCTATTCATGATCTCTACTTGGTTTGAAATTACTAAAATTATTTTTATATTGAATTAAGTTAATATGGAGATTTAAAAAAGAATGAATGTTGTTGAAGGCCTTGTAATAGAATACTTCCAAATTTAATGAAATATGTGTTATGGAACTTGTTCGTGAAAAGGAAGTCTAACACCTCCGGAAGTATTGTTCAGTTCTCAGTTCGTCTTAGTTTCCACACTTGCTTGATTGTAAGATGTAGCATTTTCTAAGCTCTTGGTCGATTGACACACACTCCAAGCCAATTCAACACAAAATTTTCGATTGGGGATGATGGGTATATTGGTGCATAAGAAGTATAGTCGTCAAAGTCTTAGTTTCATCTCTGGTGTTACTCCGCTATGAGCAAGCCTGGACAGTACCCTGGCCGAGTCACGCAGTAACACAAGCATTGCTCCACTGCCAGCGAGCTTGGTCAGCACCCCGATGGAGTTACTTGCATCACCTCTTTGCGTAGGAAGCCTTTCTCTTCTTTTGCCTTATAATTTTTTTATTTTTCATAATTGTGCATAGCACTTATTCATTTCAGAGGTGGAAGAGGTATCTCGACTTATTGAGAGTAGAAGAGGTTGTTCCTTTAGAGAATTAGTTTATTATATACCTCTAACATTCCTTTTAAGGTTTCCCCCCTCACCTTACTCTACTTGACTTAGCTGGCAAGGATTAACCCAAAAACAACCGAATAGAGTAGGTGACACTAGTTAGCACACAAGCATTTTGTTTTCACCAAGGTTCACTTTGAACAACTTGTATTTTCCATCGATGCATCATGGTCTAAAAGTAACAAGTTCTTCATACAGAGGCAAGATGATAGATAACCAAGTAGTGATAGTTGCACAAGGCCTCTTGTACTTTACCCAACTTGTTTCAAGAGTCGCGCACGGTCTCATGCAAAATTAACCTACGAGCACAAAAAAAGCAAATAAACACAAAACAAAGTGAAAGTAGAAGTAAATGCGAAAACAGAGTGACTAAGAAAACAAGAAAAAGACAAATAGACATGCAAAGAAAGTAAGAAAACAAGCATGGAAGAAAACAAACCAAAAGAAAACACTAATCCTACTCCTAAGCTAACGGTGCATGGGCCCGATCACGTGAAGTGATACTTCCAATGTAGCCATCGGTGCATTGGTTGACCCATGTTGGTGAAGGCATGGTTCATGAACAACATAGTTGTGCGAACCAACAAACATGAAAGATATAACAATGAAGACAAACAAATTCCAAGTTTAAAAGGGTCCACAGAATATATGTGGGTGCAAGTACATGACATGCAGTCCGTGGACTTATCATGGTGTTGTGTATCACTGCGTGTAGCTATGAAGCATACACATACTCTTGACTGTGACATGCAAGAAAGCAAAAGAAACAAAGACAACTTGCGTCATGAACGTGTGCTTGCAATGTAAGATTCCTCCCGTGCATGAGCGATGGGATCGTGTATTTCGAGTGGAGGAAGCATGATATGTGTGTGAGATTGATCGTCAATGCATACATGTGAGTGACGAGGAGCCTTGGGTGTTTCAAGAATTTTTTGATCAAAAGTGAAACCAACCTCAGGACAGCAAGGGCCTTGTTAGACTCCGTCTTGCTAGTTTGTTGTCTTGGACAAGAAAGGCAAATCTCTCCCTTCTCGATCACGTTTGGTTGCCCTCTGGTCGGGAATGAAAGGCTTGTTGAAGCAGTTGGGCATGAGAATTGAGGAGGCAACTTTTGTCACGTGGTTTCCAAGCATGATATTGCTCCTAGGATGCTCTTTGCACCAATTGAGTCAATTGCTAAGCCCTTTACTACTATTTGTTCTTATTGGCAAGGCATAAATGTGCCTGGTTCTTTAATTCAAGATGCTACCAGGACTCTTCTGAATCAGATCTTTGTTTCTCCAAGCAACCCATACAGACCTTTTGGCGCTTACATGCTTTGCTCAAGCAATGGTGCAGCTTGTATTCAAAACGCTTAGATGGTTTTGGAAATGCTTAGTTTGACTATGCCAAGCCAACAAACTTCTTTGGATGAGATTGTACAGGCCTGTCTTTCAGAGCACATAAGGTATGATTCTGTTTTGGAGGAGGTTTTGCAAAACTCCATAAGAGGGATACGATCAATAGAGAATTCCAGTTCAGAATCCCCTTGCGAGATGGGTATCTTATTGCAGCTTGAAGCTATTGGCATTGGAGCTCAGGATGACCTTGGACAGTTAGCCTTAAGCAGAGGAGAGGTTGCTTTCAAGAAATATATGGAGGAATCAAGGAAAATGGCAGTGTTCGTGTGCATTTTGCTGGAAATTGGTGCAACTTTTAGGTGCGCTATGCATCAGCATTGGCGCGCTACGCACCCAGGGCGTGCTACGCATCAACACACTTTTTCCTGTGTAAAATTGTTCGTGCGCTACGCACCAGGGGCGCGCGGCGCGTTGGGTGAGGCGCGCTACGCATTGGATTTTATGCCTAGAACTTTTCCTGAAACGCACCCAAACACCTCTTCTCATGCATCAATAAATATTCACCACTAGACTTGTTCTCTGAATCACGTGATAGAATACATCGAGCCATTGAGGGACTCTTTGAAACTCCTCAGAGTAATTTACAGATATTCTTGAAAGGTTCTTTGGCATATTGATAGAGCATTATGCTCATGATAAACATATGAGTGTAGAGGGCAAGACTAAATCTTCTGTTCTACATTTATCTGCGGATGAGGTGAAAGATCTTTCGAAGGTCGGCCAGAGAAGCAAACGGTGTCACAGTCTCCACAGTGTCTCGGCATCTCAGGTTACTTGCTCTCTGTGGATGGTCTCATTATATATGGGTCTCGGTGCTTCGCATTTAGCTCAACATTAGTTCATGGAGATGTTTTCCGAACACCACGAAACTTGGTCTTGCTGTCAGCATTAGTGGGCTCGGGTGCACAACTTGACATGCTTGTGCTTCTTATTATCTTGCTGGCAATTGTTGGCATGCTATATATTAGGTGTGGGGCAATTGTCACCACTTTCATTGTCTGCTATGCCCTTACCTTATTTATATCTGGCTATGTGAGTGGAGGACTGTATTCACGTAATGATGGCAAGCACTGGATAAAGCCAATGGTTCTTACGACATCTCTCTTCCCATGTATGTGCTTTGGCATTGGATTTGTACTAAACATCATTGCCATATTCTATGGTTCTCTGGCTGCCTTTCCTTTTGGCACTATGGTGGTTGTCCTTGTAATATGGGCATTTATATCTTTCCCTCTAGCACTCCTTGGAACGGTTGTTGGAAGAAATTGGAGCGGGGCTCCAAATAATCCTTGTCGTGTGAAGACCATTCCTCGCCCAATTCCAGAAAAGAAGTGGTATCTGACACCAACAGTGGTGTCACTGATGGGTGGTCTGCTTCCCTTTGGGAGTATTTTCATTGAAATGTATTTTTTTTTCACCTCATTTTGGAACTACAAGGTATATTATGTTTGCGGCTTCACGTTGCTGGTGTTTTTAATTCTTGTTATTGCAACCATCTGTGTTACAATCGTTGGAACATACTCCTTGCTTAATGCTGAAGACTATTGCTGGCAATGGACATCATTCTTCTCAGCCGCATCAAAGGCTGCTTATGTGTATCTTTATTCTATATACTATTACCACATGAAGACAAAGATGTCTGGATTTTTCCAGACCAGTTTCAATTTTGGCTACACTCTAATGTTCCGCCTTGGTTTAGGCATCCTTTGTGGGGTTGTTGGTTACCTGGGCTCTATATTGTTTGTAAGAAGACTTTATCGGAACATCAAGTGTGTTTGAGGAGAAGTAGATTGGAAACAGAATGAAATATATTTATGCCAGAGCTATTGCAGGGATTGTTTAAGGCACCTGTTTCTTCCCAGGGAAAAAGGATTATAGTTGCGTGATATTGAATCTGCTGGTCGAATTGCAAGTTAGATACAAATCAGTTATGTCAGACAAACATTGGAGGCAGAGATAGGGGATTTTCTTGGGAAGCACAGAGGATTTTGGTTTTATACAATTGGGCAGCGTCAAGGTCTTCGACTTCCCGGAGGATCATGGTGCTATTCTAGAGGATCTTGAAAATCTACAATGCTAGATTTCCATTGTCCTTGGTGAATGGTTTGGTGTTAGCGAAATAAATGGCTTCCATATTTTTCATAATAGTAGTATTTCCATGCACTATTATAGCGATTTCATTGGCAATATCGCATATTTACAGACATCTCTTGAACTACACAGAGCCAACATATCAGCGATATATTGTTCGCATTATCTTCATGGTGCCGGTATATGCAACAATGTCATCATTCATGTCTCTGGTGATGGGCGATAAATCAATTTATTTTAATTTGATTCGGGAAATATATGAGGCATGGGTCATATATAATTTTCTTTCTCTATGTCTAGCATGGGTGGATGGTCCAGATGCTGTAGTCACAAGCTTAAGTGGCCGAGTATTGAAGCCATCATGGAATCTGATGACATGTTGTCTTCCTCCTATTCTCTTGATGGGCGTTTCATTCGACGTTGTAAGCAGGGTGCATTGTAGTTTGTCATTCTAAAGCTCGTACTTGTTGTAATTAAATTTATTTTATATGCAAAAGGAAAGTACGAGGATGGAAATTTCAGGGCCAAGCAAGCCTACCTATATGTGACTATCATTTACACTATATTATACTCTTTGGCATTGTATGTGGCCTGCAGAGATCTGCTTCGGCCATTCAATCCAGTTCCAAAGTTTGTAATCATCAAATCTGTTGTCTTCCTGACATATTGGCAAGGAGTGCTAGTTTTTCTTGCAGCAAAGTCTGGCATGATTAAAAGTGCAGAAGATGCTGCTGATATTCACAACTTTGTTATTTGTCTCGAGATGGCTATTGCTGCGATGGGACATTTGTATACATTCCCTTATAAAGTGTATGCTGAAGCAAACATAGGTGCATCTAGTGGTTTAACTGGGAGCCTTGGCCATGCTTTGTAGTTCAATGATTTTTACCATGACACAGTACATCAGTTTGCCCCAACGTATCATGATTATATCCTTTACAACAATGAAGGTGAAGAAGGGACTTGCAGCATGACAATATGTAGCTTTTTACAAGGGAAATAGTTGTTTAGGATTGGGGATTATGATTGATTCTTGGGGAGATCATAATTTCCCAGTTTGCTCTAAGGCTCTTGAGATTGCAAGAATAAAAGACAAATCTGAAACTAACGGAACCAGTTAAAATAAAAAATCGGGAATCCTATCTGCTTAACACCTTTATTGCTATGTGGACCTGCCAAGGAGCATCACTTATGTACGTGTCAGCAAATTAGTAGATCCGATTTGAAACTGTTCTTCAGATTTCCTTATTCAAATGGCCAACGCATTTCCAGAGATTTGGGGGGAGTTTGTAATTTCTGGAATGTGCAAAGTGGCAGAGAACAAGATACGATTTCCTATGTTTGTCTTCAGTAATGGGATTGACACCTGTAAATGCCACCTCTTCATTAGTTATCAACAGATTCGAGTAGAAAATGGAGCACTTTTCTATCTTCAAAAACGCTGATTGGCTCTTAGTTTTGTTTGTTTAATAATGATAAAACAAATTCCTTGTCTTGGGGTCGATTTGTTTTCCCCTAGCAAAGATTATTTATTGTATTCAAAAATGATTTGTAAAAAAAAAAGAGAGAGGTGCGCATGTAAGAGAAAACAGAGCTTCCATTGTACAGTCTTTGACAGAGATTTTAATGAAAATACACAGCTCTGGCTTCTGAGATTCCTGTGGTATGAGATTTAACATTTGTGTCCTTTGTTTCATGTATAGCCTGTTATGTGTTCATTTCATTTCATGATCATTTCCAATTGAAAAAATGAAGTGTTAAGGTAGAATTCATATTTTGTATGCTCTACCTTTAAGTTTTCTCATATTTAGTGTTTTCTTCTGTTTGACAAGGATTCATCTTCTATGCCCTTGTCAACTCCTCAGCAATCCAGCCATTCCATTTAATCTCAATTTGATGTTAAAATTTCTTGCCTACCTTGCCTCAGGAGATAATCTGTGTTTTTGATTATATTTCTCTGTTCAAGCTATTTCTTTGCCCCATGTAGCGCAGAAAAACCCCATCATTTATCAAAAACAACCCTTTCTATCAATTTACTATCCTAAAATCAGTATTCCTTATCGGTCATCTCAGCCCCTTTGAAGACTTTTCTGCCAAGATTGACCCGGAGAGAGCCCTCTCTTGTCCTCGTAGGGCTAGCTATGAGGCTGAGCGTGGTTTGATGTGGCCTTAAGTCTCACCTTATTTCAGCCTAAGGTAGATTTGAGCGCTAACAGGCCTCACATAACCATCAGATCGGGTTGAAGTGCATCAATAGTCTGGGGGGTTTCAACTTCATCGACAGATATATCATCATAAACTAGTGGCTTCGAAAAATCAACTGTGATAGAATCATCATCGTTATTGAATACGAAAGAAAATAGATCATGACAGCTACAATCAACAAAATCAATGATTTCATTGGCATCCTCATCATCTGTTGAATAAAATAGAGGGGTAGAAGAGAAGTGGGAAAATTCACCCTTTGTGTTTCTGGAAAAAGCAGATGAAAAGTCAACTGGATTTTAAATGAATAATTTATCCTCCCCATTGTCAGATGATGGACTGACATCTGGTGTGTCCTGCGAATGATCAACAATGGGTGAATTCTTAGATGGAGATACACATGCGAAATCATGGATGACAGGTTCACTAAATATGTCAAGAAATAATGAAGGAGGTTCAGACAGAAGGGAGTCATCCTTCGCCGAGTGTTGATGCTCAAGATCCCAGTCATACTCTTCATGAATGACAACGCATGTTGGTTGTGAAACACCAACTCTGTCAATGGCTTGATCCTCTTTCACAACAAGTGTAGAGTCCAGAATGGAAGAACACAAGACAATATCATCTGGAGGATCATCCGAGTACGAAGACGGAGGTTGTGGTACAAAATGTATATGACAACTCAATAGACTCATAACCAAATCTACACGAAAATTAAGCGAAGTGATGTTGGGAGGATGAGACAGTTGAACAAATGTGTGTTCTTGTTCTCCTGCATCACTTTGCAGTGGTGGAGTTGTTTGATGAGGAGATGACAGACAGTCACTTGTGACAGCGACCGTGTCAATATATGATTGCGCAACTCCATCACTGAAGTATGCTGAGCGAGGCTTGGGCTCAAACTTCTTCTTGGGATGAACTGATTTGATAAGACAATACCCGAATCTGTCAGTGAGATAAGGAAATTTCATCTGGCTTTTCAGAGCTTGAAATTGCAAAACACGAAAGCGCTGCCAAAAATCATCAAGCGATTCTTACAGAGCCTTCCGTTGTTGTAACATTTTTTGGTCAAGATTTTCTGGATCAAAATGATGGAAAGTATCTTCAATGAGATCATATAAATGATTGAGTGAGTGCATGCTATCAACCTGTAGGCTACAACACCACCGTAGTGGGGATTCGCGAAGTGTGTATGCATGCAGCAGATTGGCTTGTTCATTAGAATATCCATCTTCCTTGTCAAGCATGGCAAGGAAGTCATGTAAGAACATAGGCCATACCACTTCACCTTCACCATCATACATGAATTCAGACAACAGATCAAAAAACTCCCTCGTGATGTTGAGAGGTGTGACATGTGAAAAACATTGTGGAGGGGTGAGTGTGACAAAATCCATGATAGATGTACAAAGGTTCAAAACAGGATGAGAGGACACAGCTTGTCATATGGCCCTCCTTCTAGCGCCAAAAATGTTGACGGTGTTGGACCCGCCAACATGTCAGTGGATATCCCTGATAAGAAGTTCCAATTAGGTCTCAGACCATTTGGTGTAGGAGTCCCAGCAGTGAGTCGTACGATATTTCCTTGACCGCGGTTTTGTACAAAGGCAAGTAAGATGTCCCTGTTGGTAGCAAGAGTGTGACATATGCAGTAACTCAAGGAGGATGCATGAGTGGTTCTAACACATGGAGGGTGAGGTGGGTGAGCCCCTTGGAAACTTGTGACAACATAGATTTAAGAAGGGAACACATGAGAAAAGATGCATCACAACCAAGGAAAATTTCAAGGATGGAATTTTATCTTAAAGTTTAGAAAATTTGGCGAACCTTAATAGTCTCTAATATACAATTGTAAAATGTTTGATGATAATGGTATTAAAAAAATTATATTTATAACTCTTTCATATTTTTCTATGTAAAATTGTGGTGATTTCTAAGGTAAGATAATTTTATACTATAAAATTTGGGCAAATAATCTTTAGAGAAAAATGGAAATTGGCGAATATTGTTTTAGAAAAAAGCATTGAAAATTAGCCCACCTGCGAATATTGGCTCCTAAAATTTTCCCTGATCACAACATGGAAGGCAAGTAAGATAGCAATCTAAAGTGATGGTTAAACCAACAATGCATTTCAGTAAGATTCATACATACATATATAGAAAATAGCTACACATGCATGCATAAGAAAATAGATACATATATCATTTAGAGTAAATAAGATAGCTGAAATACAATATGACCTATGCATGAAACGTGTTGGCTCTGTTATTTTAAGAAGTGTAAGTTCTAGTCATACAATACATCCATCATCAATAGCTAGTTCTGACAGCAGAACGTTACAATCCCTATTGCCTGCTCCTCCAAAGAGATATACTAGCTCTGCACACTAGAGAAGCCAAGGCTCATTAAAATATTGTCCGAGATTTCTCTAAGATACTCCTATGGGAAGCTTGGTTGACCAAAATCCTTTACAATGAGTTATGAGGGACTATTTATAACAAACGGTGGGGTGTCCCTTGACATTCCCTTTTGTGACTATTCATCTATCCTCATGACTCTTCATCTACTCTATGATTGTTACATCCAACTATCGACACTTGAACTTACACTTGACAAGATATCACATGCAATCTGCACATGTACCCATGTGAGACAAAGTAGGCTTGAGAAATACATGCAAGACATCACTATCACTCAGACAACTATGGGGAGACCATCTCCTCGACATCCTCATGGTGGTCGACAGTAATGAACTGATGCCAAGCTCGGTAGTTTGCGATGGTGTCTGTGTACTCTAAGGTGACATCTTTCTGGAAACGAACTCTTGCCTCCATAGTATCTGGGTAAACTGCTCGAGCTCCTCTGTCCAAATCATTTGATAACATGTGCATCATTGTCTTGAGTACGGTCGAACCAACAACCTACTGAAGCATGGTGCCCGAACTTATCACTAAGTCTGTGCTGGTGGCTATGTGCATCAGCTCATCAAAGTACGAGTCAAGCTCCAGTTGGACCTATGCCTTTGTCTTTGCCTAGGTGAGTGTCCCAATAGATGGGATCGTGTGTGTGGACAACAACATCCATACTTCTGAATACCCATGCATGGGAAGCTTGTAGACTAGTAATGAGTTGTGGGAGATTTTCATAGTTCTGGATCTGACTTCGGATGTGTGCCTTCAGCTCGACCACTCCGGGCTTCATCATCTAGGGCAACTATAATGAGGATACCTTGTATCTCATCGTCCATGTTTGCATGTAATAAAAAACAACATGCACGTTCGACGAGATATGTGCTCTCTTAGCACATCACTGTTGTTAACCGTAGAGATGGACAACTGCCTTATGCACGGTACCAAACTTGGAATACAACTCTCCCATAACTGTGTTGAGGGATAATACTTCATCCAATATTTCCTTATTCAAATCTACTCGGATGGATTTTGTAACCAATTCTCCTCCCTTCTTGGCCATTTGTATCTCCTTAGCCATTCGCTCGTTCTCAACTATCAAGAAGCGAACAGTCGAGCTAGTGGCTTTGGCATATGCTTTGGTAGCATCGGCCAATGCTGCTAGATGCTTGGGCACATTAGACACAATCACTCATTCCTCAAATTGAGTAAGATATGTGTGATCATCTAGAGTTGACATTCTGCGAGGTTGTACAACTCTATGTTGGGACTCATCAAATGAGATGTTGTGCATCTCTTCCTGCAGATTGTCCCCAAGGATTTCAGTGTCTCCTTGGTCGCTTAGTACTTGATCCGATTCTGGTACGGTGAAGCTGGTGAGTCGACCTCTTGCTGGTGAGGCATGAGGTCGATGTCTTTCTCTAAATCCTATTGCTCCATGTCCGTATCCATTTGTTTGTACATGTTGTGCCCCTTGATGTACCTGTTCCCGCTGCGTTTCCTTCTCTTGTCTATGCAGCTCCTGTTCCTTACATAGATGCTCCTTTAACTCATGCAAATCCTTCTTGGTTTCCTCTATTCTCCATTTTTCTCTCTGCCTTTATGTGTTCCTCTTTTCACGTTGTTGCCTCTTTTCTTCTATTCCTGAAGCTACTTTTTGCACAAGTGGGTTTTCTCAGAACTTGCATCTTTGTTCCTCCTCCATGTTATCGACAATATTTCTCTTGCCTTTGTTGCGCTTTGGCATGTTTACCTCTACTACTGGTGCTCTCAAGGATGATGCTTAAAATTTCTTTGCTAACCATACCACAGTGATGTTGACCAATTCATTAGGCCTAGAGAAGCTGAAACAATATCTCCATGGGTCCTCCTCTGCCCAATGACATGCCCCGTGGATCCACTGAAACTATACTCTCGTGCAATGATCCTTTACAAGACAATGCGGGTTATATGGCCTATAGATTCGGCCGTCGAATGGATATTTATTAATCTCCTCTACTTTGACGTCTGCATGCTTGAAATTCTGTATCTCGTATAACCTGATCCACAACGGAAGAGTGGGCCAAGGTGCCTTCTTCTTCCGGTGCAACCTACCTGTCAGTCCTACCGAGATGTGGTATGATACTTCCTGCATGACGAGCTTGTCCAAGGCCAACTTCAGTAAACATGCAAAGGCTTCTCTGTGCTGTAAATCTATATGAAGGTGACAGACGGTGAGGCATACCAATCAGCTATGTCGATCAATGCCTCCATTAGTTGAATTGAGGCTTCTGTGATCCATAAAGAATAACTTCGGCGTAAATCACATGTAGACAGACATTTGTCGACGCATTTCGAACCAACAAGTGTGGTTCATCGTCAGGACAAGTTGAAGAAACAGATCCAGCTTAGCATGTTAAATAGTCTTAGCAGAGACTCCAATGGCTAAATCGACCAACGGCTAATTTCGACCTTAGGACCCAGGTCGAATTATTATTTATTAATTTAATATTATTATTATTATTATCATTATTTATGGAAATAAGTTACATTAGGTAAAAATATATAGATAAATAAAATACTTTAATGGTTAGTTTTAAAAAATTAATTAATTTATTTACTACTAATTAATAATATAAATATAATATATATATATATATATATATATATATTATATATATTATATATATATATATATATATAATATATATATTATATATCTATATAAAAGTTATAATAATAGGTTACAAAGATAAAAGTTAGGATTTAAAATAATAATAAAAATACCTTTAGTTGTTAGTTTAAAAAGATATTTTAAAACTAACAACTAAAGGTATTTTTATTATTATTTTTAATCCTAACTTTTATCTTTGTAACCTATTATTATAACTTTTATATATATATATATATATATATATATATATATATATATATATTATATATATATATATATATATATATATATATTTATTTATATTATTAATTAGTAGTAAATAAATTAATTAATTTTTAAAACTAACCATTAAAGTATTTTATTTATCTATATATTTTTACCTAATGTAACTTATTTACATAATAATAATAATATAATAATTATATTAAAAATAATAATAATATTAAATTAATAAATAATAATTCGACCTGGGTCCTAAGGTCAAAATTAGCCATTGGTCGATTTAGCTGTTGGAGTCTTTGCTCAGACTATTTAACATGCTAAGCTGGATCTGTTTCTTCAACTTGTCCTGACGATGAACCACACGTGTTGGTTCGAAACGCGTCGACAATGCCTCCATTGTTGAATTCAACATGCAAGGTGGATCCTATTCAAATATCATCTTATACATCGAGGGTGAAAAAATGATCGAACAGTTGTGTGATAACTCCTCTGAAGTTGCACTCAACCAACATTCTACAATAAGTGTTCAAAGAGGTCTTCATCAACGTCCATACCCACTTCAAGCTCGGGAACTCCTTATGGGCATAGATTGCATATAAGATGTAAGCTGACATGTAGATTTCTACTTTCTAGCATTTGGGCGGTTCTCGAGCTCTTGTTACCTATTCCTTCAGCCAGTGAGCCAACATGTTGGACTAATTGAATGCTTTGCCTTTACTGACCAGTCGTCCAATGCAATCACCCAACTTTGTGGGAAGATTTCTGTGCTCTCTTGGCCATACAAGAGACATGCAAAGATGACCAATTATGGATACGCCTTCCGCAGTATCTTCATATTGTAAACCTGATTGGGTGTCATCCTAAATTTTGTCGACTTCTTTACCGAGTTCTTCAAGATATCCCTGGAGTTGGAATTGCTACAGGGTATGCTGAAGGGTGTCTCCATGGTGATCATGGGCTTCGACATATGGTACATCTATTCATAATCCTATGCCCTGAAGGTTGAAATCTCTGTCTTGTTGACACTACTCAATGTCATCGTCTCAGGATCCATGTGCGAGATGATCCAATGTATCATGTCCACACATGGGAACACGGTATACTTGCATGCAATCTGGTACAAGCTAGACTTGTGAATGTTCTCATAGACTTGGTGGTCTTCGAGGTCTTCCCCAAATGTGCTTGCAAATGCATTATTGATCTCTTTCCATTTAAGCATGATGTCCTTGTCTACAATCATCTTGGTGTCTTCATAGATCGAAAAACTTTTAGACACTCGCTCAACTGCTGCTCCAGTTGTGCTTCTGTCGGTGTCCTTTGATCATGCTCTTTTGGAGGCCATTGATCCTGAACTGATGAGCGACGAACGAACACCTACTAGATCTAGAGACATGGAGACATGCATGGCAAGAAATTTGTCAGCTAAAACCAAAGGAAACTTGAGGAATGACATGCAACATACCTGGGGATTGACTAACAAGGATGGTGCAATTTTCCCGGGGAGGTCGGGAGACTAGCTGTCGGAACTGCGCAGAAGGCAGTTTGGACTATTGGGAGGCTAGTTGACTGCTGGAATTGTGTAATGCACAATCCAGGATGGCCTACGAGCTGTTGGGATTGTGCAATGCGCAATTTGTGCTTGCAAGTTTTGCAGGTCCAGTGACTGCATTGTGCAATTTTCTGGGCCAATAATCACTGTCTCTTAGAATTATGCAATGCAAGACTGGAGGGCAGACACTAGGGAGAAATGTGCATTTTATGAGAGGAGGGAAAAGCCTTCCCCCTCAGGATTGCGCAATGTTGTCTTGGTGAGGTAGAGTCCAAGTTAAGGTTGCCCAGACCATTCAATGGGAAACTGAAAGAAAATGGGGAAGTGAATGCATGGTGATGCCGAGTGTAAGCAGGAGTGAATGATCATGCATGCAAACAGTGAATGTAATATTTAGAAAACATAACAACATTTATGTGTGTGAAGTGAGTCACTGAATCAACGACTGTTTGTGCAAAACAATTTCATGCATGCGACAACGGTGAGATGCTAATGGAAACTGAAATTGCGCTAGTACAAGCTAGTATGCATGTAAACGACTTCAAGCATTCACATAAATCAAGAAAACAACACTCACACAAGCCAAAACATAAAAGGCGATAGAAATGCTGCAAAAGACAAGTTAAGCAAACTTACTCGGAAATAGTTGAGCTGGATGTGTTGAAGACTTCTAGATGTGTTGTGGGATGTCAGAGCTCTAAGATCGTTGTGAAGGAATGAGCTCTAAAGCGTCAAATAAATAAGTTTGATGATCATGACATGCATGCCACAAATCTAGGAAACAACGAAACTTGGAGGAAAGATTCTAAAACAATCTCTGCATGTAACCTCCAGCTGCTAAAAATATCTCCCTAAAATCTAAGGATGCTTTTTGCTATTTCTGGAAAAAGAAGCCCATGCATGCATGTCAAGTTTTCTCGATCACGGGTGGAACCGGTCAACCTGATGGCACATGCATCAGCTTGTTTGACTATGGGGAAATTTTGCACATTTCTAGGAGGGAGTTGGGCTGGCTCCCTAGAGGGATTGTACAATTTCTGGGCTGAGCAACTAATTTCTGCCCAAAATTGCGTAATCTTTGGGCTGAGTAGTCGTGCATTGTCAGATTGCGCAATTTTTTAGGGAAGGTTGATAGGCAGAATTGCGCAATTCTTGAGCCGAGTATGCAAAAAGCTATCAAGCCTAGGCTGTCATGTTACCTCAAAACCACCGAAGCTGATGTACTTGACAGTGCAAGACATGCTGCTGAGGATGGTTGGTAGGAAGGCTCCAAAACGAAGTTATGGAAAAAATTTCGAGGGTGGTTGTAGCCGCTACAACAGGACCTTAAAGATCAGTGATCAATACGTCCATGGAATATTTGTACTAGTCACATCCACCTGAAGGGATCACTTCATGTCGGCTCAACTATGGAGCCCGACACTAAGGGTGTTGAGAGAATTGAACCCATGACCTATCAATCCCAAAGGTGCTTTAATGACAAGGACTTAACCAATTGAGCTAACCCTCAGTGATATTACAAAGAGTTTATTGGTTTTTATTTTGTTATATTAGCTATTAGTGGAATCCTCCTATTAGGATGAGTGGTTATGTTGTTTTGATGTATCTATACTCTAACAATGAGATCATTTTGTTAGAAACAATGTTAATACTGAGAGGGGGGTGAATCAGTATTAAGGTTATTTTTTAACTCTTTATGCCAATTTACTTTTCTTATTCAAACTTAGCAACCATCCATATAATTAACAACAACATATCATGTATTAGAAATATGAAATCAACATACAAGCAGAAACCATGAGCGTCATACACAGAAGACACAAGGTTTTATGTGGAAACCCTTTCGAGAAAAAAACACCAAAGCTTGTTGTTGTTATTAATGTAAAATATGAGCATCTACCCTATTACATCAATCTATTTCTGAACCACCACTCAAGGATGCACCAACTCCCTTTGATTGTTTGCTAGCACCCACTAGCAAGAAGCACCAACTGTTTCCTTTTGTAGAAACCTATCCAACTTACTAGAAGCACCATGTGAGGCACCAACTTCACGGATTTGTTACAAGCACCAAATTTCAACTCCTTGGATTTATACAAGCACCAACTTGTAGGAGGAACCAATCCCCAAGCCTTCTCAAGCACCCATTAGAGATAGAAGCACCACCTTCCTGTATGTATGCTCCAATCCACAATCAATAAGGAACTCAATGTTATATGTAATTGGCAACCACTCTTCCTGATATCAGCTCTATTATCTACTCACTCTACTCACTTTGCAACAACTCATTGATCTGCTCAACAATAGTCACTCATCATAGCCCATGCAGTGCTCTTCTCTCTGCTCTTTATTAGCATACACTCAGCTTTCAACCTTCTGCTCTCAACAACATACCTACAATACTTGACTCCTTCTATTAATAAGCTCTCTCAACTTCTCACTCAGCAAAGGCTCACTCAGCCTTCTTCGTCTACATAGGAACCTTTAGCCTTTCACACAGTAGCATTAGCTCTCTCTCTCAGGATCTCTTCCTTTTGCGTAGGCACTCCTAGTCTTTCACAGTAGAACATGCTCACTTGGCCTCACACATCAATGTGTATTCTCACACTAAGATCTCCCAACATCTCACACATTACAGTGTTTCTTCCCCCACTTTTCTCGATGGAAATCGATGGTTTTGATCCTTTGATGCACACTACACAATGTTGTCTCTGCTACCTATTTCCACACTTACCGAGTGTACCTCAACATGACTCTCCATTCTTCTATTGCGTCTGACTTGGCAACTAGTACCTCATTAGTCATTAAGAATGGGAATCCGAGTGATTTCCATACCGAGACTTAATTCTATGTCTCCCTGCACACTCTATCCAGGATACCCATGCTTATTCATGACCCACAGACTATAATTCAAGATGGATTTTATGCACTTTATTTAATTCATTAAGGCATGCATTAGAGCATTGAGATGGATTGTCTCCCCTCAACGCAATCCCAACACTCTTTTCTGCAAATCATGGTCCTTGCTTCCTTGACCCAACGGTCTTTGAAAATCGCTATTACTCTTGAGACAAACTCCTCTATGCAATTGTGATCGTTGTTGCCTTGAACCAATGATCTTTGGCAATCACTATTACTCCTGAGACCGATTCCTCTATGTAATCATGGTCCTTGCTGTCGACTCATCCATCAGCCATACACTTTTGTGTTTCCATTTCAAATCCCTTTCATTTTGTAACTTTTATTAAAGAGAATGTTATGAAAACATGAGATCATGAGGCTCCTAGCCCTTTTTGCTTTTCCTCTCTTATTCTTCCACCATGGGACCGGGGACTTCATATACAAATGTAGTGTTGAAAATAGCAACAAGAAATGATAAAAATAGAATCCAGAATATTCCAATTTTAATTTGTCCTTGAATTAAAATTGTGAATTAAAATCGAATTTAGTCTCACGAGTTACTTGGAATTAATTAATTAATTCATTATGGATTAATTAGTTGGAGAAATTCAAGTTAGAAGTCTTTCTGAAGTCATGCAACAATCATCCCTTAAATTAAGGAGATTATCCATTAATTAAGGAGATAAGATTGAGTCATATTTGAGTTGTAATTAGTTAGTTCAGTTTACTGAGTTAAGTCCAGTTAAGTTAGTTCCATACTGTTTGAGGAACTAATTGTGAGTTATCAGTCAGTTGATGCATGCATGCACTCAACAAGTGTACTCCAGATAACTGAAGATTCTCTCATCAGAAACTCATGCATGTCTATTCTGAGAAAGACCCAGTTGAGCTAAATGTCAAGGACAAGTTAGTATCAGTTGCATGTGTTTTCCTATAAAGGAAACTCATCCATGCAGTGAAGGTAAGGTTCCTTGAGGATTGCGCAATTATGGCAGTGTGCTAGAGCAATGTGTGAGAGTAGTGTTCCACTGGGTGAAGGAGATCACCCCAGAGAAACTGCACAAGGAAATAGGAGCTTCGAGGGCAGAGGAGAAGGCTTATGAGAAGCTTTGATTGCCTATGAGCATCTAGGAGGATTGTACTGAGAGCTAAGGCTTTGTGTAATTCTGATATATTTCCACCTTGTATGATAATACACATAGTGGGGTTTTTAGCTGAGACTTTCCCTTGAGTATTTTCTGTGTTTCATGTGTATTGATTCTTCTTCTCATGGTTATATGTGCTCAGCTCTGATTCAGCTCAATCTTTAAGCTTCCGCAAGTTTGATAGTAGAAGTAGATTATAGTATTTTGCTTTGGTATACTACATTATCGAGTTAATCTATAGTCCTATTTTCTACATAGATCTCAGAGGTAGATTTGTAGAGAATTTGTAGGAAATTCTACATGGTATTGGAGCCAAATTTATCAGAGCTGTGAACAGTATACTGAGAAGAGAATATGAAGTTTGAAGTTCGAGGTTGTAGGTACAAATTGAATTTTTATCATACTTCAAGGTTGGCCAATGGCGTTCTATGGCTTGAGACTCGAGTATGCCTTGGAAGGCAACTCGAATTACATAGCATAATGATCGCATGGAGGCTGTAATAGAAGACAACGACTTGAAGGATTTCATTGATCAAGAAATCCCAAAGCCAAGTTCAACTAAAGCACAAGAGTTGGATGAGTGGAAGAAGTGTGTGGTGAGGGCTAGATGGATCATCCTTGAGGGAGTTCAAGACCATATTGTCTCGAGTCTCGATGGGAAGGATACTCCATATTCAATGTGGAAGACATTCAAAGACCTCTACCAGAATAGTAGCGACCATAGGAAATTGGTGCTCAAGGATAAGCTTCAAAGAATCAAGATGGAGAACAACGATATTGTTTCCTCATATCTAAACAAGCTCACCACCTCTAGAGATGAGCTTGGAAGTGTGGGGATAACTATTGCCGATGATGATATGGTGAGCCTCTCTCTCCTTGGCCTTCCAAAGAGTTGGAATAGCTACCAGGAATTTGGGAATGGAAGGAAGAAACTGGTGGATTGGGAACGACTGTGGTCGGATCTTATGCAAGAGGAGATCAGGAGGAGCATACGCGATGGTTCTTCATCCAAGGATGATGATGAAGAAAATGTGGCCTTAGCAAGTAAGGAAAGGAAAGGGAAGGGGAAGGCATCCCATTCCGAATCAAATTATTCTCATGGAGGGAAGAATGTTGACAAATCTAAAGTGAGATGCTTTAATTGTCACGAGACGGGTCATTATGCGACTAATTTCCCATCAAAGAAGTCCAAGAAGGGATCCTGGGAAGGTTTGGAAGGTGAGGCATTATCCTTTCAGCTTGAAATGGAATTTACCCTCATCGCATGCATGGTGTCATCGATGATGGGTTTTGTTTGGTATCTTGACAATGGAGCCTCATTCCACATGACTGGCGATAAAATTTTATTCAGTACCTTGGAGGAGAAAGGCCTCAAGATGTGCAGAGAGACGGGTGACGATGAAAGGTATAGTGTTTCAGGAGTGGGGACGGTTGCTTTTAAGAGGGAGCATGGAGCTCCTATCACCTTGACAGATGTGAAGTATGTGCCTGGACTGAAGAAGAACTCGATATTGGTCGCGATGTTGGAATATCGTGTCTATGATGTGCTTTTAGAAAGGGAAAGGTTTTCCTTAGATACATCACCACGAGACAAGTGAAACAGATCGGTTCACGAGTCAATAACCTGTATGCTCTTTAGGTTCAAGATGCATTCAAAGCTTTAAGGAGCAAGGAAAATGTTAGAGACTTGGTGGTTGAGAGGGAGAGTAAATTACCTCTCAACATGCAGCCCCAAAAGAAGTCTCAGACAATTGTGGAGGAGCCACAATTGGAGAAGTGGGCAGAGGGATCACATGCGGCCATACCTCCAAGTGTGAGGTGGGGCGATGTGAAGTGATAGTCCCAAGAAGGCTAAAATTGGGCAGGGTCCATTGAGAGGTTTTATCTCATGGATCGTACCTTGCTACAACGGCCCAAAGTACATAGTAGCGGGAGGAGTCAGTGGGATTTATGTAATTAGAGATCAAAGTGGCAGAGGCTAGAGTAGTCAGATATTGAAGAGCATAGAGAAGGATTGACAACAGTGCAAAAAGGCTGAGTCAGCAGAAGCGTAGATTTTTTAGTCGATAGAGGCAATAGTAGTCAGAGACCTTGATGACAGAGGCATCATTCGGATACAAGTTGGATGTTTTTTTGTTTCTGGAGTTGTTGGAGCAACAACACTAGCGAGAAGTGTTGCATGTAGAACATTCCAAAGGTTCAGGATCATGATCGAGTTGAAATCCTTTCTTGTTGAGAGGGAGTGTTGAAAATAGCAACAAGAAATGATAAAAATAGAAACCAGAACACTCCAATTTTAATTTGTCCTTGAATTAAAATTGTGAACTAAAATCAGATTTAGTGTCACGAGCTGCTTGGAATTAATTAATTCATTCATTATGGATTAATTAGTTTGAGAAATTCAAGTTAGAAGTCTTTCTGAAGTCATGCAACAGTTATCCCTTAAATTAAGGAGATTATCCCTTAATTAAGGAGATAAGATTGAGTTATATTTGAGCTGTAATTAGTTAGCTCAGTTTACTGAGTTAAATCGAATTAGGTTTATCTGGTTATGATTTTGTAATCAAATAGACACGATACATCTGAAACCAGTGGGAATCGAGCTCTGAAATTTCAATGGCGAACGCTCCTTTGCTACTTGCTAGGATCTTCCCCCAGGCTCACTATGGATCGCTCGAAGGTGGTCGTTGGTTGCCAGGCTTTCCCTCTCTTCTGAGGAAAGAATCATGTTAGGTTGAGGTAACATTTCATTTTTTTCATTTTCAAAATGGGTTTTTTTGGCCACAAACACACCTCCAAACTCTCTGTTTTCTCGGTGGGGGTTTTGACCTCCAATTTTCTTTACCTGAGCGTCTTTCACGATTTCTCCTGCCACTGCTCGGTTGGATAGTGGCCTCGATTCCTGGCATGCTGACTTCTGTTGCTGTCATACCTCCTCTTGTCCTACCAGCGCCACCCCCTGTCATCAGATTTATCACCAACTGCTTGCTGCGTGTGTGGATAAGAGAAGAAGGACTTACAGCGTCCTGGCTCCAAACTGTTCTCGAGAAATCTCGTGTGCGGGAAGGGGGGTCGACCACAACGGGCCACATAAATATTGGCACTGTGATAGAATACACAAAAAATGACCTTCATAATCCAAATCTGAATCTATTAGGAAGTAGACAATATATAGAAAGCTGGGGTACATTGGGGTTTGAAGAAAAAACGCCCATTTTTATGGTTTGTGGCTCCAAAATCACAGATTCATTCAGCGTGGGTGAAGAACAGATTAATATCTTCATCAAAAAGATAGAGGGCAGCCATCAATGTATGAGGCTCAAAAAGGGACTGATTATACAGGAGCTAAAGAAGGAAATACAGAACCAGTTTGGGACTCCCACCAAATACCAAAACCTGATATTCTCTAGACGCAGTCTACGGGACCTCCTCTCATTTCAGGATTATGGTATCAACAATGACTCAACCATATTTGTTAATCTGCGATTGGCTGTAATGGAGATAGCTCAAAAAACACAGGCTCTTTTCGAGACGTAGTCAAGGGAAAAGGAAAAATGCAGCAAAAATCAACACCAACACCAGAGTTACCAGGTCCCTATATAGTGGAACAAAAAATGGAATCCCCAAAGCTCCAAGTACTTCTACCAGAGGTAACTAAACTAGACACTGAACTATCCTAAAATGTTGTCATTTGTAGATTTAATGGTTTCTGGCTAAAATCTGATGCTTTGCATCATTGGATTTACTCCACATGGTCACCAAACTATGATATACACCTTACTTCAAAGGGATTTTTCATTGTTAGCTTAAGCACAGAACAAGAATGAGACAATATTATCCATCAGGGGCCTTGGTTTTGGGGCAATGCTGGCCTTTTCATCAGTCCCTGGTTTGATGGATTTGATGCAAACACTATGAAAATTTCTACAATGCCTGTTTGGGTGAGGCTCCATAACCTCCCTCTACATTGTTGGCATTACAAAGTTTTATCAGCCATTGGGAATTCATTGGGGAAATTCCCAAAAATAGATGAAGACAGAGTTAGCAAGGGAATCGTCACTTTTGCCAGAATATGTGTTGAAGTGGACCTGAGTCAGAGATTGCTTGATCACATCACATTGGAATACAACAATACATCGAGAACTCAACTGCTCAACTATGAGAATACTGCTTTCAGATGCCGCAACTGCCTATAAACTGGTTACCTCCAATACAACTGCCTGCTGACTAGGAAGGACTCCAAAGGAAAAAAGAAACAACAAAAAAATCCAAAGGGTTGGCAGCAGACCGACCTGATGGAAGAAGAGGAGGACATGCAATCAGAACCTCCAGAGAACCAAACGGAAACTGATATTTACTCAGGACATAAATACAATCAGGAAGAAACTACTCTAGCTGCTCATTTGGGGCCAAATAATATATAGCAGCATCAAGGACCTCAGCTGGAAGTAAGTGGAATAAAAAGAACTCATGGATCGGAAGGATCTGAATCCGACAAGGAACTACCTTTGAACACACTAGAAAACTAGCTAGCCATAATTTCACCCACTCCCGAATTGGAGGGTTTGAGAAGGGTGGAGAAGAAAAAGGGCAGAAAAGCATAGGCCTGCTGATTTTTTTCCTTTACTTTTTTATTGTAACTTGTCCCTTTCATGGACAACCATCTGCATATGCTTATAGCATCTACAACATGTAATTTTTTCATATGAATAAAATTACGGATTTTTTCCATAGAAAAAAAGAGTTAAGTCCAATTAAATTAGTTCCAAACTGTTTGAGGAACTAATTGTGAGTTATCAGACAGTTGATGCATGCATGAACTCAACAAGTGTACTCCAGATAATTGAAGATTCTCTCATCAGAAACTCATGCATGTCTATTTTGAGAAAGACCCAATTGAGCTAAATGTCAAGCACAGGTTACTATCAGTTGCATGTGTTTTCCTATAAAGGAAACTCATCCATGCAGTCAAGGTAAGGTTCCTTGAGGATTGCGTAGTTCTGACAATGTGTTAGAGTAGTGTGTGAGAGCAGTGTTCCACTGGGTGAAGGAGACCATCCTAGAGGAACTGTGCAAGGAAATAGGAGCTTGGAGGGTAGAGGAGAAGGCTTGTGAGAAGCTTTGATTGCCTGCGAGCATCTAGGAGGATTGTACTGAGAGCTGGCTAGCCGTGAGAGCTAAGGTTTTGTGTAATTCTAATGTATTTCCACCTTGTATGATAATACAGATAATGGGGTTTTTAGCTGAGGCTTTCCCCTGAGTATTTTCTATGTTTCATGTGTATTGATTCTTCTTCTCATGGTTATATGTGTTCACCTCTAATTCAACTCGATCTTTAACCTCCCGCAAGTTTGATAGTAGAAGTAGATTATAGTATTTTGCTTTGGTATATTGCATTATCGAGTTAATCTACAGTGATATTTTCTACATAGATCTTAGAGGTAGATTTGTAGAGTATTTGTAGGAAATTCTACATGGTATCAGAGCCAAGTTTATCGGAGCTGTGAACAGTATACTGAGAAGACAATTCGTAGTTTGAATTTTGGGGTTGTAGGTGTAAATCAAATTCTTATCATACTTCAAGGTTGGCCAATGGCATTCTATGGCTTGAGACTCGAGTATGCCTTGTAAGGCAGCTCGAATTACATAGCATGGAAAGATCGCATGGACGTTGTATTAGAAGACAATGGCTTGAAGGATTTCATTGATCAAGAAATCCCAAAGCCGCATTCAACTAATGCACAAGAGTTGGTTGAGTGGAAGAAGTGTGTGGCAAGGGCGAGACACATCATCCTTGAGGGAGTTTGAGACCATATTGTCTCGAGTCTCCATGGGAAGGATACTCCATATTCAATGTGGAAGGCATTGAAGGACTTCTACCAAAATAGTAGCGACTAGAGAAAATTGGCGCTCAAGGATAAGCTTCGAAGAATCAAGATGGAGAATGACGATACTATTTCCACATATCTGAACAAGATCACGACCTATAGAGATGTTCTTGGAAGTGTAGGAATAACTATTGCCAATGATGATATGCTGAGCCTCACTGTCCTTGGCCTTCCAAAGAGCTGAAATAACTACCAAGACTCTGTGAATGGAAGGGAGAAACTGGCGGATTGGGAACGATTGTGGTCATATCTCATGCAGGAGGAGACCAGGAGGAGCACACGAGATGGTTCTTCATCCAAGGATGATGATGAAGAAAATGCGGCCTTAGCATGTAAGGCAAGGAAAGGGAAGGGGAAGGCATCTCATTCCGAATCGAATTCTTCTGATGCAGGGAAGAAGGTTGACAAGTCTAAAGTGAGAGGCTTTAATTCTCATGAGATGGGTCATTGTGTGAGTAATTGCAAATCAAAGAAATCCAAGAAGGGATCCTCGGAAGGATTGGAAAGTGAGGCATTAACCTCTCAGTTCGAAATGGACTTTACCCTCATTGCATGCATGGTGTCATCGACAATGGGTTGTGTTTGGTATCTTGACAGTGGAGCCTCATTCCACATGACTGGCGATAAAAGTTTATTCAGTACCTTGGAGGAGAAAGACCTCAAGATGCACATAGAGATGGGTGACGATGAAAGGTATAGTGTTTCAGGAGTGGGCACGATTTCTTTTTAGAGGGAGCATGGAGCTCCTATCACCTTGACAAATGTGAAGTATGTGCCTGGACTAAAGAAGAAATCGGTATCGGTCGCGATGTTGGAAGACTGTGGCTATGATGTGCTTTTTAGTAAGGGAAAGGTTTTTCTTAGACACATCACCACAAGACAAGTGAAATAGATCAGTTCACGAGTCAAGAACCTGTATGCTCTTGAGGTTCAAGATGCATTCAAAGCCTTGAGGAGAAAAGAAAATGTTAGAGACTTGGTGGTTGAGAGGGAGAGTAAATTACCTCTCAACATGCAGCCCCAGAAGAAGTCTTAGACAATTGTGGAGGAGCCACAATTGGAGAAGTGGGTAGAGGGATCACATGCGACCATACCTCTAGGTGTGAGGTGGGGTGATGTGAAGTGATAGTCCCAAGAAGGCTAAAATTGGGCAGGGTCCATTGAGAGGTTTTATCTCATGGATTGTACCTTGCTATGACAACCCAAAGTACATAGTAGAGGGAGGAATCAGTGGGATTGATGTAATCAGAGATCAAAGTGGCAGAGGCTAGAGCAGTCAAATACTGAAGAGCATAGAGAAGGATTGACAACAGTGCAGAAAGGCTGAGTCAGCAGAAGCGTAGAGTTTTTCAATCGATAGAGGCAATAGTAGTCAGAGACTTTGATGACAAAGGCATCATTCTGATTCAGGTTGGATGTTTTTTTGTTTCTGGAGTTGTTGGAGCAACAACACTAAACAAAAGTGTTTCATGCAGAACATTCCAAAGGTTCAGGATCAGGATCGAGTTGAATTCCTTTCTTGTTGAGAGGGAGTGTTGAAAATAGCAACAAGAAATGATAAAAATAGAATCCAGAATATTCCAATTTAATTTGTCCTTGAATTAAATTTGTGAATTAAAATCGAATTTAGTCTCACGAGCTGCTTGGAATTAAATAATTAATTCATTATGGATTAGTTAGTTGGAGAAATTCAAGTTAGAAGTCTTTCTGAAGTCATGCAACAGTTATCCCTTAAATTAAGGAGATTATCCCTTAATTAAGGAGATAAGATTGAGTTATATTTGAGTTGTAATTAGTTAGCTCAGTGTATTGAGTTAATTCCAGTTAATTTAGTTACAAGTTGTTTGAGGAACTAATTGTGAGTTATCAGTTAGTTGATGCATGCATGTACTCAACAAGTGTACTCCAGATAACTGAAGATTCTTTCATCAAAAACTCATGCATGTCTATTCTAAGAAAGACCTAGTTGAACGAAATGTTAAGGATAGGTTACTATCAGTTGCATGTGTTTTCCTATAAAGGAAACTCATCCATGCAATGAATATAAGTTTTGTTGAGGATTTCACAATTTTGACAGTGTGTTAGAGCAGTGTGTGAGAGCAATGTTCCACTGGGTGAAGGAGATCATCCCAAAGGAACTGCACAAGGAAATAGGAGCTTGGAGGGTAGAGGAGAAGGCTTGTGAGAATCTTTTATTGCCTATGAGAATCCAGGAGGATTGTACTGAGAGTTGGCTAGCTATGAGAGCTAAGTCTTTGTGTAATTCTGATGTATTTCCACCTTATATGATAATACAGATAGTGGGGTTTTTAGTTGAGGCTTTCCCCTAAGTATTTTTTGTGCTTTCATGTGTATTGATTCTTCTTCTCATGGTTATATGTGTTCATCTCTAATTCAGCTCGATCTTTAAGCTTTTGCAAGTTTGATAGTAGAAGTAGATTACAATATTTTGCTTTGGTATATTGCATTATCGAGTTAATCTACAGTCATATTTTCTACATAGATATCGGAGATAGATTTGTAGAGAATTTGCAGGAAATTATACATGGTATCGAAGCCAAGTTTATCGGAGCTGTGAATAGTATACTGAGAAGACAATTCGAAGTTTGAAGTTTGGGGTTGCAGGTGAAAATCAAATTCTTTGTAGGTTTTAACCCTGTACGGAAATTACCTGGATACGAATTCTAAAACAGATAAAATAAACGATGCGAGAGCATACCACATAAAACACATGCAAAGAGATTTTCCCTTGGATCCCAAAAACTGGGACTACCAACTTGAATTTTCGTTATATTCCTTTCAATGTTACAATACATATTTTTGCATGTTGAAGCATCCAATACCATGGACTGAAAACCATCGCGTCCAAAACCATGTGCAAAGAAAATGCACAAAACCATAGGTAGGTCTGCCCAACCTAATATAGGGTCCAAAACCAAAATTTTTCGAGGCGCTGCCCCGGACCCCATAAAGTGGGGTTATGGGTACACCTCAAACCCCCTGTGACACGCCCCCCCC
>APFE030355802.1:3417-23477 GCA_000404065.3 Pinus taeda
CAACTCAACTGTGATTAGCCAAATGATCTCCTTTCCTTTTTATAGGCTAGGCCTCACTCAAAACCATGGACCAAAACCATTGAGAAACAATACCACAGACCCAATACTTGGGTTCAATTTTTTTTTGGATGCAATACCATGGACCAAAACCATAGGATCAAAAACTTTCGGACTAATACCATGAACCAACCATAAGATTTCCCATGTGCGTGTGCTTTTCTTTGCATGAAAGTGTGTGAACTTTTCTCTGCATGAAAGTGCGTGAACTTTTCTCTGCATGAAAGTGCGTGAACGTTTCTCTGCATGAAAGTGCATGAACTTTAGGTTCGCACCTATGGAACCAGAAAATAACTTTGCTGCATTATAATTTATCATCTGAGATGAGTGGGTTGCCATCAAGTACAACATATGTATCATAATGCTAATGGATTTATCAGTTATCGATGATGAAGGTGGCTTAGCAATGGATAGTGGTAATTCAATATGATTTTTTCCCTTCCCTCATAGGTGATATACTTGATGAGGTAAAGGGAAACATCATCCTATGGCTGGAGAAGTGATAACCTATCAATCCCCCTCCCTTTCTCCACTAGTTGTTCCTCCCCTTGGAGGAAATCCTCCTTCAAGGAGGGGTCATTTACTTTCCTATCAAACCACCTTTTTCCTTCCACTGGTAATGTTGTCACTCGGGCAATCACCTCTTCTATAACCTATAGCTTTAATCCCCTAACCTCCATCTGATTTCTCTCTAAATTCTTGGTGAACTCCATGGAAATTCCTCCTTCTTATCCATTCAGTGTCTGGAAGACCTCAAACCAGCTTGCAACTTTAAAAATTTGGCATGCTTTAGCGAAAATCTCCAAAGCCTCTATTGGTCCAGTTCATGTAGAAATTTTGTTCCACCCATCGCTACACAAATTCAATGATGTTCTCCTTTCTTTTTCCCTCGTTTAGACGTTCTGAAGCAGTCAACACACTACTCATCTGTTTCAGCCCTGCAACTATTCTTCTCCACTTATCTGAGCACTCTAAATGGGGATTCAATGCTCTAGGAGGGGGTAAATGGTAGGGTGACACAGGTGAGAATTTCAAATTAAGATTTGCAATCATGATTCGTACTGCGCAGTAATGTTACCTTATTAATGCTAGGTTATGGGAGGTCTAATAAGAGGTACAATTACCTTTTTTGGTATGATCGATCATTAAGTGACAATGATTAACAGATCAACATGATTTAATTTCAGTTTTTAAATATTCATAGGTCATGCAAGGCTTTGTCGTGATATAATTAACCCCTCCTCCTTGGCTTAAATGTGACAGCCAACCTCGGCCGTCAAAAGGGATATCATGTTAAATTGCCATAGTTACTGAATAAAAGGGGATAACAATATTAAATTTGTATGACGTACTTGGGTGACGTGGGGAGAAGACATTGGTGGTGAGGGGCGTGAGCTTAACTACGATAGTCAATACAACTGCTTTCTGAACCATGATGATGCATGTTGTTTGTTACAATAATTAATTTACTCGGATTATTTCTAGAAGTCATTCACTGTTATGTATTATTGATTTTCAAAAAAGATAAAAACAAAGAAAAAGGTCGTGTAACAACATTATTGTAAAGCATCCTTGAAATAAAAATTGTTGTTACAGAGTGTGTAACAGCTGCCACAAATTGGTTTTTAGCTTCTATAGAAATTGTTTGTCTATGCCTGAAAAAGATTTTCATAGCTATATTGTTTTATTATGTTTTTTTCTTCTTTAAGAGTTTGAAGGTGTAACAACCGAAAACAGTGGTTGGTTTTCAATTGCTGCACTTATTGAAAATTAGAACTTTGGTAGCACAGGGGGGCTTTCCCCTGTTCATATAATATGAAGATCCAAATTTGTGACAATGTTGACAAATGAATCCTTTGAAGCAAGTTTGTGATATAAATGAAGACGGTGCCCATTTTTAAGTAATGGTGTCCTCGTACTATCAATGGTAACCAAATTTATAGTCCCATTGTCAAAGACTTCATCTAACTCATAGGGACCTAGCCATGCGGTTCAGAGAATACCCTTGAAGTCTTTGAATCTTGAGCCGTATAAGAGAGCCCAACTGAAACTTCTTCTTCTTGATGAATCTATCATGCCACTTAGATATCTGCTACTACACAATCTCTATTAGATATCAGCTATCCGTTTCTCCTCCAATTCATTGAGTTGGTTCAATCTCTACTTTTGTGTTGTAGCCAGATGAAAATTTACCTACAATGTTGTTCTTAGTGTCTTGATTTCAAATTCAATAGGGAATAATAGATTTTTACCATACACAAGTTCATATGGTGATAATCCTGTAGTATTCCTCCATGTATTCCTATATGCCCACAACAATTCTGGAAGTTCGTTGGCCCAATTACTTCGATGACTGGCCACGATCTTGGTAAGAATCCCCTCAATGACTTTGTTAGTGCTTTCCACTTTCCCATTTTCTTGTAGATGATAAGATGTTGTGATTCTACGATGGATTTTGTATTTTTCAACCAACTTCTGGATCATATGGGATGTAAACGAGGGCCCTCCATCTGTGACTATCTCCCTGGGTATACCAAAATGGACAAAGATGTCTCCAAACTGAAAGTTTAAAACAACTTGCTCCATGGCTCTAGTTAGTGCCTTTTCCTCAACCCATTTTGTGAAATAGTCAGTGCAAACCAAGATGTAATATTTCTATCTGGATGAAGGATTAATTGGTCCCACAAAATCTAGGGCCCATTTCTCAAAAGGTTCTAAGACAATTTGGGGCTATAACAACATCTCATCTAATTGTAATGGTTGGCCCATTATTTGGCAACTACCACATCCTTTCATGAACTTCTTGGCATCTAAAATATTGTTGCCCAATAATACCCTATAAAAATGACTTTGTACCATGTTTGCTTGTGTGTGAAGTGCCCTCCATAAGGTTCCTCGTGACAGGCCTTAAGGATTTCAAATATCTCACCTTCTCTAACATAATGTCCGATCTAGAAATCTTGTCTAGTGTGATAGAGATTCCCATCTATCCAGGTATAGGTAGCATTTTTATGTATGATCTTTCTCTTCTCCTTGGAGGAAAAATATTGTGGAAACTTCCCTACAACAAGATAATTGGCTATATCTGCATACCAAGGTGACTAAGTAGAAATAACAAAGATATATTCATCAGTGAAAGGATCCTCAGTAGGAATGCAATTGTCATCAATAGTTAACCTTGAAAGGAAATTAGTTACTACATTATCTTTTCCAAGTTTGTCGACAATTGTGATATCAAATTCCTGTAACAGAAATAACCAGCATGTAATTCTACCATTGGTAATTGTCTTATTCACTAAGAAATGAATGGCCAAGTGGTCAATGTGTAAAAATACTTGATACCAGTGATATAATGTTGAAATGTATTGATGGCATGCACAATTGCTACGAATTCCTTCTTGGTCGCAGTGTAATTGAGCTCATCCGGAGTTAAATGTTTGCTTATGTAGTAAATAGCATAAGGTTTCTTATCCTCCAGTTAGCCCAAAACAACACCGACAACAATATCAAATGCATCTTTAGCTATGTGAAAAGACAGTTCCCAATTAAGTCCTCGTAAAACTAGAGCTACTGATACACAACATTTTAGCTTCAAAAAGGCCTACTCATACTTTCCTGTCCACAAAAAGTCGACATCCTTCATGAGAAAATAAAATAATGGCGATACAATTTTTGAAAAATTTTCTATAAATCTCTTGTAATACCCTACATGCCCCAAGAAACTACGTACCTCTTTTTGCATCTTGGGAGTTGGAATTTTCAGAATTACCTCTATTTTAGCAGGATCTACCTTGATACAATTAGCAGAAATGTAGTGTCATTGCACGATCCCTTCAGTCATCATCACGTGACATTTTTCAGTGCTTAAAGCAACGTTAGTCTATACACAACGTTCAAGAACTTTTTCTAAATTAGCTAATGGTGTTTCAAAAGAATCTCCATAAGGTGTAAAATCATCCATGAAGATTTCAAGGCAGTTATTCAACAAATAAAAAGAAAATCCCAGTATTTCCCTCTGAAAGGTTGTTGGCGCATTGTAGAGTCCAAAAGGGAGTACTCTGTATGCGAAAGTTCCCCAAGGGAAGGTAAAGGTTGTTTTCTCTTGATCCTCTGTGGAAATCTGTATCTATTTGTAGCCACTAAACCCATTTAGAAATGAAAAGATTTTTTTTCTAGAAAGGGTGTCAAGGACCTAATCTATAAATGGTAAAGGAAAATGGTCCTTTTGAGTGGCTTTATTGAGTTCTCTGTAATCCACACAGACTCTCCACTTACCATTCTTCTTAGGAATGATGACAAGTGGAGACACCCACTGTCTGTCAGATATCATATAAATAAAGTTAGCACTTAAGAGTTTTTGTAATTGTTCCTTCACTACCTCCTTTAATCCAGGGTTCATGCAGTGCTGCAGTTGTCTAACTAGTTTGCAGGCATCCTTCAAATAAATACGGTGAGTGCATAGGTTAGGTTGGATCCCTTTCATATCCATATATTCCCATGAAAATTCTTTTTTGTATTTTTGTAACAGTTGTTACATCAGTTGGTTTTGCTCAGCAGTCAGGTTGGGTTTAATGTTCATAAACTTTCCTGGTTCTATTTCAATTGGACTGCTGCCAGTACTCAAAGTGGTTCTCATTTATTCAAAATATATATCTTCTACCTCCTCTTCATCATTCAAATTTTTAATGAAAGAGACAGAAAGTGAGTTACTAATGAAACCATTAATGATGTCATATTTTGTCTCATCCTTGAAGTATTGGGCTTTCCCCAGAGTGAGGAGTGGTAGGGAAAGATTCGATTCGGGCTCAAACTCATCCCACCAAGGGTTGTGTAAATCCACATTTGGTTTTGGGGGGTAAATATTAAGATTCTTTGTGGCCTGGCCATCTGAGATCACCATAGATCCAAATATGCATCCTATAAATGCATCTGTAGTTGTCAGCCAAGGTTTGCCTAAGATCAAAGGATGACCCCCCAAGTTGGGTTTAAGCTATAAGATAAGAAAGTCAGTCGGATACCTCCAGGAGGCTATTGTGATTACTATGTCCTCTAACACCCCCTCAGGTTTAACATGGTATTTGTCTGCTAATTCAAGTACTGTAGAAGTATGTCTAAACCCATGTAGCCCCAGGGTGGTAAAGAGGTTCTTTGTCATCACATTAATGGAAGCCCTAAGATCGAGCAATGTGTTAGTTATGGGTTGGTCATTAATATAGACAGTAACCATAGGGTTTCCTCGATCATTATACTTGGTTAGAAGAGGATGAACATACATTAATTTAGATAATTTACCCATCACATGTATGATAGAAGGGTCTTTAGGCTTCCTCCCAGGTTCCTTGATGCACAAATCTCATATTGTTTTAGCATAAATAGGTACCTCTTTAAGATCTTGCGGCAGAGGAATTCATACATGCAAATTTTGCAACTCCCTAAGATAATTAGATTCGGGGCTGTGAAACCATTCCAGGCTCAGTTAATCTCTGAGGATATGGAGGATTTTGAGTTATAGCAGTCGATTCGGCTGTTATAGGCATATTGGCCTTACCCGGGTTGGTTGTTACAAGAGCAACAATCCTTCGTGGGTTGGCTATTACAAACGTAACAGTTTGCTCTGTATCGGCTGTTATAGGTGCCACAGCCGCATCTAGACCTACAGTATCTCCTCTAGAAGGTTCACATACCTCCTCAGTAATGATAGGGGAGTAATTTGGTTTAATTACCTTACCCGACCGCAATTGAATTTCATTAAGCCCCACGAGGGTAATAAGGTAGGTCTAGAAGGTAGTCAAAGCCTCTATGCCTTGAGTTGCTTTACTTTTCAGGTTAAGATTAGGTTGCACAACTAGTCAGGGTCGCACAAGCAGTGTAGGAGTAGGAGTTTGGAAAAGAGGTAATTTTAGTTGTTGCTACATTGGTAATATAACTAAAGCTGTATTATGGTCATTTCCTCTCCAGTTTTGGTTCCAAGGGTTTGGTTAAGATGAAGGATATTGGATAGAGAGAGATGGGGACCATTGGTTCTAGGGTGAAGGAAACTGTGCTAAAGAAGGAGCAATATATTGCCACAGATATTTTTGAGTATTATATGCATTATTCCACGAAATGAAAGAAGAAAAATCTTGGGACATACTAGAGGTCATGGCTGCCATGGTCTCCTTAGTGTGACGAAATAAGCGGACTACACTTCTTTGATCAATTCTCTAAGTACTTCTTTTATTCTAGGAAGCTCCGGACATTGACCTTTTGAATGTTCTAGCTCGCAAATATTGCACGAGCTAATGTTGTTCAATTCGCATTCCCTCAAGGGATGTTTCTTCTAGTAATTTGGGCAGAAGACAACCATAGGTGTATCAGCTTTTGCTTGTGTTTTCTTAATCTGCACTGTCGTTATCTGGGAAGATAGAGTATTGATGATATTAGTGTTGAAATTTTCGATCAAAATCCTTATTTCTTCTCTGGCTACTCCTTCGCCTACATATTTTTGTAATTCGGTAGAGGCATATCAAATTTTTCTTCTCCCCTTAGACGATCCTCTAGAGCATCTTAGATAGAGCTTTACAATTTCAACGAATGGTTCCTGCAATATGTCATGTTTTCCTAGTAGGTTTAGGGTATCAAGGCAGTCGTCCCTCATTCCTCTGATAAATATGGTATTTAAGAAATCATGGTCTAAATCACTATGTTTAGACCTCTGAAAATTATAGTGGAACCGCTCTACATAGTCCTCCAAGCTCTCATCCTCCGTGTGTGTCATTCTAAATACTTCCTCCCTTAAGTCCCCGATTCTACAATAATCTTGGTATTTTGATAAGAATGTCTCCTTCATATCACTCCATGTTCGAATAGAAGTGGAGCCTAAACTCATGAACCATCTCAAGGCTACTCCTTTTAAAGTAGCAGGAAATAATTTCAGTTTCTGAGCATCTCACATATAACCATAACTCCTGCATAAGACATTAAATTCAAATAAGAAGGTGTTCGGGTCTTCCACATTCACCCTTTGAAAGGATGGTAAGGATGATAGAGGAATATTTTTCATGGGAGCCTCGGCTCTGATATCCCTGATTGGTAACTCAAAGGTGGTGAAAGTAGCATCTATTTTAGCGCTATTGTCATTGTTGTTTCCCATTGCTAATCCTTCTAACCCTTGTTGTAACAGATGTTCATGAAACTCCTCTTGTGATTGTCTTGTAGGTGGATTTGATGGCTCAGGTAACTCGAGGGCTGGCTACTTCACGCACTACCTGAATCCATATATTGATAAACCAATAGGTTCTCTCTTGTCTCAGGTTTTTGATGTTCCCCATCAGTTTCCCCTTGTCCCTCGATCCTAAAATTCTGGCTACTAACTTCCCTCTGTTGTTCCTGAATTGGATTCTTAACCTTGGGAGTGTGGTTGCTAACTTTAGAATGGTATGGCCCCGAGATAGAGGAATCAAAGGTTTCTGTCCTTGTTATGGGAGTAAGATATTTTTGTGGCCCTATTTTCCTTGCGTCCCTTTGAGAGCTTGATTGTTCTGTTTCTGCCTTGGAGATTAGTTCTTGGATAAATGTTTTCCTTCCCAAATCTACACTATTCCTTTCCTTTTTACGATCCGATTTTCTTGTGACTAATTAGGGTGGAGGTAATTTTTGTATTTCTATAATTCCTACAGTTGCATACATCGACCCTATGTGTATAGATTCACACCCTAAGTGTCTTAGTCTTTGACAGTGGTGAGCTCACTCAGGTATGTTAGAGCGATGCGCAGGTTCTTACCTCTCGTCTTAGCGCCCAAAAACTGAAGAGGTGAAGACACGCTAAACAAAACACCAAAATTCCACGCCCTAAGTTACTTAGTGATCACAACGGTGAGCCTGCCTAGGTGTGTTAGAGCGATTTGAAGGTTCTTATGTCTCGTCTTATTGTCCAACGATTGTGGACTAGGAACACTCTATAACAAACAAACAACTTTCCTAACTGTATCGTCAACTACCATCCCCGACAATAATGCCAAAATGTAGTGTTCTTTTAATAAATCCTAATTGATTGAGACTACAACATTTAATTGTCAACCCAGGGTAGGTCTTGCTGTTTCAATGGAGTTCACACTATCTGTGCCAATACACTACGAATAAGAATGAAAAATAGAAATAACAGTACAATATGTCGTTGAATCAATTTCGGAAATTAAATCATTCATGTAGAAATTAAAACACTCCATAGAATTGAAATCACACTTCATAATTACCAGAGTACGGGCATGCCACACAGTAGAAAACCATACGATAATAAATAAAAAATAATGTACACTACTTCTACCATTATAGTCCCTGCTAAAGAGGAGGGCCCTTCCTCCCTAGCAGTGGCGCAGGAATAACATGAGATTAATTAACGAATTAGATGAAGAGTAGCAACAACATCACTGTAGTGATTTTAGTATTAAAAATAATTCAAAGTTACAACATCAGAGTAACAATGCCTTTCTATATGTCATCCTTGTACATGGGAAATCGAGTTTCATTTATAATTATTACATGCCCGAAATCAGGAATAGATCAGTCATGAGAGTCTCATGATTCTCATGATGATCATAAAATAGAAGTAGTTATAACCTATTTCTAAATACAAATACTTCTTAGATACATTGGTCAAGATTGCAAGTTGCAACCACTTGGGTCTACTTCTTCTGAAATAAAAAAATCGTAACACATGACAACTGTTGTGTGGAATAGTACCCATGAATTTTCTAGCTCTGGTGCAACAGTATCCTGCAATTGAATAGCGGTTTAGGATGTAACGACAATGACTGGTGACAACACCCTTGGTGTAACAACAGTCCTCTGTTTCAGCACGTGGTGTAACAATAGCCTATAATAGAATTTAGTGTGTAATAACAACTTGTAACATCGTATAGGGTGTAGCAACAAACCGCTCTACCCTAATCTGAAACAGATCAACATGGCTTGTTCACTTTGTAACCTTCTTCTCGCGAGAAAGACCTGAAAAAGACAAGAACTTCCAAAATAATCCTCCAATGCTCACCCTAGTTAGCCACAAAAAGGAATATAGTATCATATTATTCAACAAAACATGGTAAAATAACATGACAGTGGAACAAGATATATAAATGAGAAAAAGGGTGATTAACATGTGAAGTTTCATGGTCCTAGAGGAAAAGAGGATCAAAATTGGGGAAAGAAAGTGCAGAAAATAGGTATAAAAGTCACACCCAACAGGACAGACAACTTGGATTTGATGATATGAGATTTCATGTTCAGTTCTCGGAGGTGAGAAATTGCTAACTTCAGAATTTGATGTAGTGGAGAGGGAGTAATTGTTACTACCTAAACAAGATAATTGGTGAGTGGGTTCGATGGGAGAATCAACCATAAACTACTAGCGGCTCTCCTTCCGACACCAGAAATGTTGACGGTGCTGGATCCGTCAACATTCAGGGGATATCACTGGTATGAATTCCCAATTAGACCTCACAACATTTGGTGTAGGAGTCCCATCCAGTATCATGGTCTAATTTCTATTTACTTAGATATTTTCCTTATCACTTGTTGTTTAGAACATGACAGTGTTACACTAGTATCTTCAAAAAGCAAGGTGAGCATTCCTAGTGAGTGCATAATATAACTGTGTCTAGGTTCTCTTACTACAAAAGGGGGTCATTAAAGTGAGCCTTTAAGTGAGAGGTAATAGTACCACCCAAGAAGAGACAAACGTGAACAAGGAAGGTTTGCCCAGTATATAGTAGAATATTCACCAATGGATGCGGCAGTTGTTAAAACACAAGTACAAGGGAAGATCGGTCCACCATCCAGTCGAGTAGTCCACAAAGGATGTGACAGTCATTATAACCAGTAAGTGAGGAAGGTCTACCTAGTATCCTGCAGAGTATTCCACAAGGATGAGGTAGTAGTGATAACCAATACAACACATTCTCAACAAGGTAAATATTGAAACACCTGAAATAGATCAACTATCTTAGTACATGTGAAACAAACATGAATTACAAAATAGTCTTACAAACATCTACAAAACATGCATGAAAACCTGCTAGCTGTGGAGTACAAAAAAAGGTATTTTTTTGGTGATTATTTCAACATTTTTCATTAAAACTTACAAACCTTTTGCATCATGAACTAGGTAGATAACAAGGAATTGTGACAAAATCTGTAAGATTAATATGCAAAATGAAAACACTGACAATTGTCATTTTCTTATGCAGGAAGAAGGAGAAACAAAAGATTTCCATTCCAAAGGAAAGGATGAGGCCAGGTTAACCATTGTCCCTTTGGCAGGGAACTGCATGCAAACAAGGCAAACCAAATCAAAGTGTATCAGCCAAGGAAAGGTAATGGAGATATCGGCTCAGCACAAGAAAGTAAAGAGATAACTGAGAGCCAACAGTTTAGCGAATCCCTCAGGATCCTTTGATCCCGAGGGATCGCTACTTTAACTATTTTTGTACCTAGACATCTCCGCCTTCGGCAATATAAAAAGGGGCAGCACTGTTAGTCCGGGGGAGTCTGTTATGTTTTTATGTAATCTCTCCTAAAGTTGAAACTTTGATCATCGACTCTCATTGAGAAGTGATCTACTGTAATTCCGTTTTATGCATTAATACAAACTTGGTTGCTATTTCCTCTCTGATCCTGGAATAACTTCAAGCGGTGTACCCCTGGAGGCTAAGGGCCCGGCCCTGGAGGAACACTTGCTCTTGTACTATTACTTTTGGTTTATGCGTGGTTTGCTCATCAATTTTATTCGATAATCTGATATGTTCTGTCATTCTACTTCACGTCTCTGTTACGTTTGATCTGTTAAGTGATATCATTTCCTGAGACAGAGATATCATAACTCTGCAATGCATCACTATTTCTTTAAGTACTGATATAACTGGCTTTTACAGGATATCGTTGCTGTTCAATTCTAGAATGTCTGTGTTGTAACACTTGACCATTGGTATTACTGAATTCATCTTAGAAATTATATTTCCTTACGATTGATTGAATCTATGAACATTGTTGTTCTATTCTAAAAGACAGTCGTATTATGTGTAACTAAGATTGACAATTGGATTACCAAGATCAGATTACTATTGAGGTGTGCTGTGTGTTAAGTTACTATATATTTATATTTGACTTTCTAGTGTTGTTCCATATTTCATCATTAGTCAATGCTATTCTATTTCTGTGTGTTGTTCGTTTCGTCCTTAAAGATAGAGGATTGCCATTTGATTTCTGTAGGACACGATTGTTGCATTTGATCTTGTAGACTAAGGTGTTGTTGCTTATTAAACTTAATTGTCGTTATAGTTTCCGAGTTGCTGTTCCATTTCTTATTTGTCGTTCCATTTCTTATTTGCTATTCCATTTCCTGTCATTTGCATTATTGTTGCTTTGGTGTGAAGAACGATTTGAGATTGTAGTGGGCAATGACATTTATTGTCTGGATCACAGATTGAGGACTTGTTCCCTGATTTCCTTTAGTCCCATAAGTTTACAAAGGGATGAGTTACTGCTACTGAACCCTTGACTGATGAATTGCTTAGTTTTTTGAATGTGTGATTTAGCCTTTAAAAGTAGTTTGCTGTAATCAAGCATCCATTTATTCTTGTATCTTTGAGCCCTATACTGCTAGCATTACTCTCGCAAATGTGAGCCTCAGACTGAGACACTCTTTGAAATAACAAAACATTCCTGGATTGAAAAATTAATGTGAGGTAATTAGAGGTGAAAAAGACCCTTCTTATGACTCGACATTTTGGTGCTGTTGCTGGGGAAAGAGTGTAGCCATTTGTCTCTTTTTAGAGTAGTGTAAGGTCCTGCTAGGGAAGAATTGGGTTTTAAAAACGGAAGGTAAGAACCTACATGTGGAGCATGTAACAACCCTGCTCCTCTGCCCGCTTTACTGCAAATTTGTCGTTGTTTTGATTGGGTATAACCTAGTAGTTGATTTGTGTGTGCATGACTAAGTAGAAAAAGCTAGAAAAGAATTCCAAACCTCTACCCAAGCCCGAGAAAGCTAAGGGGGCGGTGACCCTTGGTCGATCAACCTTTATAGATGAAATCTTTAAGAAAGTAGAATCTCAGCCTTCAGTAGGACCCAAAAAATTTATTTCCAGACAGCCTACTAGTTCCCTTCAAGCCATAGGATCACCATCTGTAGCCTTTGCTGAGGTGCAAAGTCAAACCGAAGAGCAGGATTTCCAAGAAATTGAAAATTCTAGTCCAGAACTATTGCAAAAAGGGAATTTCAGCAACCTTTGTGAAGGAAGAGGACAAACAGGAGAAATTGAGGAACCAAGGTCTCCTCTTGGGACAATTCAGCCATTAAGCAACCCAGATAAGGGAAGTGGTGCAAAAATCATTCTTGAGGAAACCCAAGCTCCTCAGACATTAGGCACTCTCATTATCCCAGATAGAGGACGCGCTATTAAAACCATCCCTATTAAATCCATTCCCTCTTAACCTAGGAATACCCTCCTAGATATCCCAGAAGGTTATTTGCATATATTTGACCAAATGGCTCAAAACTAGCCAAACACCCAAACCTCTACATTGCAATACCCCATCGTGGATACTGCAGCAAATACACCTGTGAAAGTAATTCCTCTTCAACATATCCCGACATTCCATGGTCTTACATCAGAGGATCCGGATGCATTCCTGTTTGAGTTTGATGTGCGGTGCAAGGGTTATGACTACACCACCGACCCCCAGAAACTAAAATTATTCCCCTCTACATTAAAGGGGGCTGCTTTGAGATGGTTCATGGGACTAGGTGGCAGTGTTATAAATAATTGGGATCAAATGAAAGAATCTTTTCTAAAAAAATATCAGGACTATTGCAGGTCTAGGGAACTAAAGGACGAATATTCCAGATGGTAGCTAGACCAAATGAGACATTAGAGGAGTACGTGGAACGCTTTCAGTATAATCTTCAAAGATCGCCTTATGCATCACTACCTTTACCCGATAATGTGTTAAAAACAGCCTTAATTAGGGGAATGAAAGAACAATGGATTGAAACATTAAAAATTATGGGAAAAGGAGATATTTATCAGGAAAATTTTGCTGACACTATTGATCTATGTACCAGGAGCTCGAGAGGTAGCACAAGACTAAAACCGGCAGAGCATGATCGGTTTGTAAGAGATAATAGAATTTCGACAGAAGGAGTAATGCATGCAGAAATTGGAAATTTATTGGAAAATTTTAAAACTAATATACTATGAACACTAGCAACACAACTTGATATTATGTAGGCCAAGCAAAAGCAAGTGGAGGTGTTGAGGAGGTAAATCCCCTCTGTGGATAGAGGCGATCCCTACTAGCCCAAATTGGGTCTAGCAACAATCAAACAATGCTATCACGCAGGTTCCTAATTGCAAATGAAAGACCAATGATGAGGGCCTACCTGGATTCCAATGCTAGTGCTTGTAGAAGAGTTGATGCTCCCATTCCTTTGCTCCGGCCAGTCACGATCCCCATGATCCCCGTGAATGGACACCTGCACATGCAAAGAACAACACAAACACAAACATAAAATCCAATAGATGCAACTATATATCAGTCAGAAAGGATATAACTCATCATTATTACTAAGAACAATAAGAGTGGAACCATAATAATAATCGTCTATTATTGATAAGCAAAGAAGAATACAACCATAGTTCTGACGTCAAATCCTCCTTTGGCTGGGTGATCAGCAGCACATGTCTTGCAAAGCTTGTTGGGAATGGAAAAAAGCCTCTCTCTCCTTGGTTATGGGACAAGAATCTCCTTACTTAGATTTGGCCTTATGGGTATGAAGAAGGCTCTTGCAGCATGAAGCCCTTGCTAACCTGACAATTCTCAATCTCTGGAACTCTGGAACTAGCTTGCCTAAGGAAAATGGACAAGCTTTTATAGATAGAGGAGGGGGAGTTGGGATCATCCACAATATTCATGGGATTGGCTTTATCTCTAAAGAAGCTTCCATGAGAGGTGGCAAACCACTTCCCCTCTATGGAGATTCGAATCCAAACCTCCCAACTCAATATAGATTCAGTCCAGGAGTTGATTAGGATGAATCTTCCACTATTGGTTTGTTAAAAAACACTACCCATTTTGGCTAGCGCGAGTGCGACTCTATGACAGAGCGCCAACTGGCGTGCCCTCTTTGGAGGATTTCCCCCATTGGCGCGAGTGCTGCACAGTGAAACTGCACCAATGGAAAAAGGGTTGTTCTTATGGGTTTTTTGCAGGAGATGTCTTCAGGGAAAATGAAGTTCATGCTCAGGGGAATGTAATGCAAGTGTTTGCAGGTCATGTCACTCCTCACAGGTCTCGAAATGAGTCCTCCAAGATGCGGGAGAAGGGGTAACAGGGACGGTGACAAATTGCTGTGTAACAGATGCCCGCTAAAGCATGAGGCCCGAGAGAGAGAGAGAGGGGTGAAATGATTTACAAGAACATGGCCAACCGAAAACACTGCCGCTGGAGAACCTGGGTGGAGAAGTACAATTGATATCTCAAGTACATGATGTATATGGTATGGGTGCAGCCATCCATAGTAGAGTACATAAGAACTAGATCCAAGGTATGGGCGCAGCCATCCAGTAAGTATCGATAAACAGACTCAGGCATGGTCGCCGCCATCCAGTTAATGAGTCATGTAATGATCATAACAATCCACAAAATTACAACCTGGATCCCAACAAACAAAATCCAGGGTCTTGCACTCCATCTCGACCTGAAAAAAGTACAAGCTCAAGCATGCGAATAAGGGAGTCAAAGTCGAACATGCAGGAACATCGTCTAATTACCAGTCAATGATGAAAATTGTTAACAGACGTGAGAGGTACCACCAATAATGACAATGGTCCTCAAGGTACTATAGGTACAATCTACGACGTGCGAATTAGTGAGCCAGAGTCGAACACCCGTAGAATCATTCGATCGGAGGCCAATGATGAAAACCTCACATCGAACACGAAGAACCTGCCATTGAGGCATGCAGGCTCCAAGGCACCTGAAGGGATTCTCTAGGTCAACTTCCTGGATAATGAGCAGAAGTCGACAGGAAGCGACTTTGATCGAAGGTGGACCATAGTGTTTCCCACATCATCGACACGAGACAGAGGAGGATAAAGTTGTTGTGAATCAGGATTATGTGAGTTATCAGAGGGAGGTTGATTATTTTGCAGAGGTCAACTTCTCTTGAACATATCGGTGGCACGACCGTGGACTTGGCAGTACTTGACATCAAATGATAAGAGGTTATGGTGACAAGGCAAAGAGCAGATGAGAGGTCAAACAGGATCACCCAAACCCACGGAAGCAAGTGAAAAATGAGATGAGATGTCCCCACCCAGACATGAATGCAGATAAGTGCCATGTTCAAGGGCGACATACTACCGACACGACAATGATTCTGGTTCCATTTTCCCCACCATTTTTGGCAAGTACCCCAGTTATTTTCATTAACAAGCTTGACGGGGATAGGATATGCTTGGAAAGCGTCATTTCGATGGAATCCAATGTCAACAAGTTTTAACGAGTCTGACAGAGGAAGAACTCGGTGTCTTTTCATGTTTAGAGAGTTTGAAAAGACGACGGAAAAGTAAACTCCAGGGGTGTCCTTTTTCGTAAAGTTGTGTCTCTCGAACCCGAAAAAGTATAAAACAATGCTCGAAAGAACCCCCTGATCATTACGATCGAGGAGTACTTTTCATGAGTAGTGATTTCGACCTGAAAATGTAAAAAAGCGATCGAAACCACGTCGCTTCGTAACTGTTAACGAACCTAAAACGACAAGGGCCTGACAATATTTTCGTCTTTACACGGTCGGAAAAGAGTTTAAAGATGACCACCTCTCATTTACGTTTAACGAGTCAAGAGGAATAACTCGACATTCTTTTCATATTTAGAGAGTCAGAAAAGAGTAGAAAGATGACTTCCATTTTTATTCTCTTTAACGAGTCAAAAAGGGAAAAAATACTCGGCAATCTTTTCATATTTTACGAGTCAGAAAAGAGCTTAAAGGTGACTTTTCCTAGAGGAACGAGTGGTATAAAGGGTAGAAACTGGTTCCGGTAATGGTGGAACTGCTCAAAACATGTAATGGTCAAGAGGCAGGCTAACAAAACCATTCTTAATTGCGGTCCCTCAAGAAAGGAAAACAAGTAAGTGAAATCATATGATCGGCCAAAGAGATGGTGGCGATGGGATGAAAACAACCAAGGCTCATGTAACATAATTTAACAGATAAAGACAACAATCACGAGATGTAAAATTGGCATGGGTTCATTTTTACACAAGCTTGAACCATGGAGAACTCTGCTTGGATTCTGTTTCATGTTTACAGAAGCTTGAAACGAAAAACTATGCTTGTTATAGGTTCGCATGCCCCCAGCATAATGACGCAAAATGAGGTACATGCCCCCCAAGCTTCATTGCATTCAACAAAGTGGATGGAATGAAGGTTCACTTTCGAGATCTTGGAAAGACTCGACTGGTATTTTACGAGATCTTAATCAAAGACTTGATTGGGAAATGGAGTTGTTTCATTTTTTAATGAGGTTGACACAGTAAAAGAACTATCCTCATAACCCTTGTTTCATTGTTTAACGAGCTTGACACAAGATCAGGAACTATGCTCGACCAGACCCAGTTTCATTTTTTAAGGAGCTTGACATAGGAAAGGAACTATGCTCCGACCAGACCCAGTTTCATTTTTTAAGGATCTTGACACAGGAAAGCGAAATATGCTCTGACCAGACCTAGTTTCATTTTTTAAGGAGCTTGACATAGGAAAGTGAACTATGCTCTGCACGAACTTCATCATAATGAACAAGAAGTCCTTGCTTCCAAGAGTGCCACTCCTGGTGGGAGGATAACGTCTTGGAAGTCAGGACCCAATGCCCCCAGGACACTATGCACGATGGCAGCATCACTAGATACAAGCACGGGATAAGTAGCCACATAGTTGACCTGCGGTGGGGCAGATACAACCGGTGGATAAAAACCAGGAGGGGATGACAACTGCGCAGGAGGCACCGGGGGACTAAAGAATGATAATTGATCTATAGTCACCATCCTTCCATCGTGTGGAAAGAAAACCACACGGAAAAGTGAAGAGACAAGGGCCCCCATGGCATAAACATAGTCATGGCCAAGGAGAAGACTGAAATCAAAAGCACCTTGGGTAACTAGTACGTCTATATAGACAATTTTGCCTCCCAAAGTAAGAGGGAACTTCAGAAGGATCCCTAATGGTTGACTGGTTCCTCCATCAAACACCATCAGATTCTGTGCGACTGGCACAAGCTGTGGGGAGCCCAAAGCTTTCCAAGTAGTGGAAGGCATAAGACTGACAGATGCACCCTCATCCAAGATAGTGCCAGGTACTGCCTTATCATAGGCATGTACTGTAATCTGGAAAGGCACATGGGATGCAAGGTGGAAGGCGGTCAAATGGTTCCAGTCGAAGGAAACGACTTAACTACTTGGTGGGGGAATCATATGGTTGCCCCCTGCTCTATAGGAACCGAAGAAGGACTCTCGGGATCAGCTGGGATAGGAGAGTCGTTTTTGGACTCAGCAGAATCTGACGAGATGAGAAGAACATGAGCATGACGCTCTTCCGACACAGAGTGATCAACAGGTGATGAACCCAAGTTGACACTCTCTCCGACCAATGGTTGGTCCCGAACAGACTTAGCACAGCCAGGTTCGAAAAGGGGAGGATGGACAATAGAAGGATCTAAATCAATATCTTTGTCAATAGGGAGAGGATCTGAAGAGAGCCTCTGATAACCAACAGGGAGTTGGGGTGAAGAAGCTGTAAGAATTTCCAAAATAGCGGAAGCTTTATCCATGAGCGGACAAAGGTGAAGGAGATGGTTGCCTTCACATAGCCTACAGGGGAATCGAATCTTCCTATTCTTCTTACCATTTCCAGTCGATAGGGTATCATCGCGATGAGCTTCAGAGGATGATGAGGGGCAGGCCGAATCGTGAGACCATACTTCTAAGATCCTAGAATGCCAGGACAATCACGAAGAAGATGGTCATCCTTGCACAATTTACAAGGAAACTTGTGTTGGCATTATGATTCTGATTGGTACTATGGCACAGGTTTTGTACTTGATGGAAACTCACTCTAGTGGCAGATCTCAGTTCAGGCACTCAAAATCATGGAAATTAAGATACTCGCAGGTAATCCTAGGAGAAGCTGCGGACCCGCAGGTACGCTGACCAAGGAGCGCGGACATGCACGCAGGTTCCCTTTTCAGAAGGTGCGAACCCCGGTTTCACTCTCTCCAATGCATAAAAGTGCGTGCACGTGGGAATCTTCATGAATGGTTCATGGTATTAGTCCGACAGTTTTCAATTTTATGGTTTTGGTCTGTGGTATTACATCTAAAAATATTGATCCAAGGTATTGGGTTCATGGTATTGCGTTATTATGGTTTGGACCGTGGTATTGTTAAAGGCTTGCCTATAAAAAGGAAAGGAGATCTCTTGGCCAAACACTGGTGAAATTTGAATATCTTAAGATCTTAAATTTTGGGTGATTGGTTGTTAAGAGCTAGATCTAAATCAAGGAGAAAACTTAAGGCGAATCTATTGATAAGTCGTGATCTCTCGGGCACATGAACAGATCTATGGATTTGATTGACTGTGGCACATTGGAGGACTGTTAATTTGGCCCTAATCAGAAGTTCGCAGGCGATCCACAGTGTGAGTGCAAGGGTACGTACCTCAGAAGAAGGCACGGTGCGGGGGTACGCAGCGTAGAAAAAGGCTCAGTGTGCGGTACACAGCACAGGAGAAACCGCAGTGCGGGCCGCACGCAACGTTGCAAAAGGAGAAGTGCGAGGTACGCAGTGCGGGAAAAGGCACAGTGCGGACATATGCTGTCTGTCAGACAGTGAGGGTGCAGACCTGAGAAGAAGTACGCAGAGCAAAAGAACCACCAGTGCGGATCTACGCAGTTTAGACTCAGAAGAGCTGCGGATATTCACAGGCCCCTCTTGGTGAAGTTGCGGACTTATCTTGAAACTTTTGTTGACTATATTTTATCTATTGCAGCAGAATTCTGGGTTTAGATTTCTGGTATTACTTTTCTGTTTACAACATTCTGAAGAGTTTGGTGATTCATTAGTTGATTGTATAAGGAGATTGGGTGAGTTGCATACTATTTGATGTCCATGGATCCAGTTTGAAAATTAATGAATCGTGGTCCTTAAAGAAGTAAAAGAGCTAAGGGGGTTGTAGCTCCCTTCCAGGAGAGACTAGAAAATGAGAGAGAGTTGTAGCTCTCTGGAGGTTGCAGCCTGCATAATAGTAAAGGACTACACCAGTACAAAATCATTGTAAAAGAAATTTCTAATTGAAAGAAGATAGAGACATATTGCAGCAGGTGGTTTTCACCCACATTGGGTTTCCACCTTATATCTGGTGTTTGTGGGTGTGACTATCTGTTTTTCTTGTTTCATGCTCATTATTATATGGTACTGACATACAAGTTAATGATCAATAGCTGAGGATTAAATTAAGTATAAATCAGGAAGTCATATTGAAAAGAATTTGATAATACTGATTCACCCCCCCTCTCAGTATTATTTCCAACAATTGGTATCAGAGCCGGTCCTTCAGAAGAAGATTGATCGCTTGAAGGAAGATCTTTCATCATGAGCAACTACGAGAGGGAAGCATCAATCAGGCCACCGATTTTTAATGGGACAAACTTCGTTTATTGGAAGGTAAGAGTTACTGCCTATCTTCAATCTCTTGTTACAGAAGTATGGGATATCATAGATACAGGGTATACTTTTCCATTAGCAACTCCTACAGATCCGGCTGAGAAGAAGAAGTATGAAACAAATACAAAAGCGGTCAATACTCTATTAGGATGCCTATCTCAATCAGAATTTGTCAAGGTAATGCAGTTTAAATCCGCAAAAGAGATATGGGACAAGATTGTTCTAAGCTATGAAGGAGATGATCAGGTAAAA
>APFE030355808.1:5586-96419 GCA_000404065.3 Pinus taeda
AATAATAAAATAATAATATTTTGAGTAAATAAATGCAGAATTTCAATTTTTTAATGCATTAAAAATTCGACGGATGAGATTAAGAGATATCTTGATCCTCATCGACAGTCGAGATCATTTTGACGTGGATCACTCGAACTAGCCGTTGGGAATTTTTCTTTTAAATAGGGTGCTAGGGGTCATTTGAGATCAAAGTTTAGATCTGAGAGTCTGGTGCTAAAGAAAGCTCTCTTGTAGTCAGTTTTTGTGCAACAAAGAAAGACTTTGGGGTTGAAAATCTTGCTGGTGTTACTCTTATGGAAATGCTGTAAGATTGTTTTATTTTTCTGCATAATCTTATTTTCAGTCATTGATAATAGCTTGATGAAGATTGATTCAGGCACAGGTATCTTGTCTGATCTCTAGGGTTTGAACGATAGTTTAGATTCTGAAATATAATGGCAGGTATCTCCATTTGATCTGGATTTCATTATTGTTTTCTCTCTCTATGTTAATGGTTGATTTTAAGCTGTGCAGGAAATCTTAAGTTTTGAGTTTATTGGGCGGTAGGGGAAGTTCTTGGCTGAACCAGCGAACTCCCGGATTGTGTTTTCTGAAAGAGCCCAACTAGTTTTTAATCCCAGGCTTATCATCTGAATTTTTTTTTTAATGAATGCATGCAGGGTTTTCTGAAGTATCTCACATTAAAATTTAAATTCTGAAAATATTTATGTGGCATAACGAGAAATCTGGTTATTTTAGAGTCTGCAGTTTGTGAATATTGTAATTATTTAGTTAGGGTTTTCAGTTTCGATTCTTGCACATATTATCTTTGGGTGCTCTATTTTTCCATTACAGGTTGCAGGTTACAGGTCTGAGGAGAAATTTTTGTTGAAGCCAGATCTAGGCCCTGGAGGGTAAGATGTGGCCTCAGGATCAGTTCTTGCAGGTTTTTTGCTGAAGAAATTTGAGATTCTCCAAGCTATCTGTTTGCTGGGGTTTCATTTAAAATTGCTTTCCAAAAATATCAACCAGCAATCTTGCATTCCAAGGGTTTTAAAATCATTCATTTTCAGATCTAAATTTTTTTATGAGGGTTTCAAGAAATCTGAAGGAGAGCGAGTTAAAAATTTTGTCAAGATTTCTGGAAAATATTTAAAGCTCCTCTCGCTTTGCTGCAAATCAAATCCCTGTCTCCTCACAACTCCATTTCCGCATTTCTCTTCAGCATTACTCCCTGCAGATTCCTTCCACACTGCTCCAGCACCTGCAAACAAAACACAAAAATAAAAAAATAAAAATATTTAAAAATTAAAAAAATTAAAAAATATTTTGAAAAAGCTTAATAAAAAAAATTGAAAATTCATTTTTTATGGTCAATTTTTCTATAGCTAAACGTACTTAAAATGTTTATTTACAAGTTGGCTACATGAAAGTGGTAGCTGGTCAGCATTTAAATTTTATGGTCATTTAAAACATTTAATTTTTCTTGAAGTTTAATTGTTGGATCATTTAAAGGGGTTGTGCATTTGTTGAAAATCTTACATCGCTTGGGTTATTTGATGATAAATGATTGTTCTACATGGTTTATATTTCTGCAATATTCAATATAGAATCATTTAATCATTAGCTCCTTAAGGCACTGGTCCATTAAATTAATAAAATCAATTAAGTGCTTGTTGCCTCTCGTGTCTCCCAAACCGAACTGGTCCCCAGTTGGTCATCATTATCCCATAGGGTCTACCCCCCTTAGCCGTGGGAGACAAGCTTAAACGGAGAGATTGGGGATCAGGGTGACAGCCCCCGGTCTGAGCGTTGTCGTGACAATCTGTGCGACAACAGGCGGATTTGGCAGCTCAAACAACACACAGAGGATGCAGATAGGGTATCGATGAGGTGACTGTAGGTGGAGGGGAGCGTGCAAATGGGTGGAAATGCGGATTGAAGAAGGATTGCGTGAGAGATGGTCGGATGGCGTGAGGGGAACAAGTTCCTTTGGATGATTCAAGAAGACAACTACGTAGGAGTGAGGAATAGCAGCGACGTGCGTATGGGGAACTGCTTGGAAATGAGGGAATACGCAGGGGTAGTGCTGCGTGAAGGGAACTGGGAACATCAACGAAGTTTGAAAGAGAAGCGTGGTAGAAACGCAGGTACAACAAGGAGGAGACAACACGCAGATGGAGAGGGTAGCGCTGAGAGATGTGACTGCGCAGATTTGCTTCAAAAAAATTCAAAATGCCCTTGTAACACAAAGAAACCCTGAGAAATAGCAAGGCGCTGATCAAACCCTCGGAAATCTTCAAAAAACCCTGCAACCTGAAATGGAAAGATAAACAGCTAGAGAATATATATATATATATTACAGGGGCATTTTGAATTTTTTTGAAGCAAATCTGCGCAATCACGTCTCTCAGCGCTGCCCTCTCCATCTGCGTGTTGTCTCTCCCTTGTTGTACCGCGTTTCTACCACGTTATATATATATATATATATATATATATATATAAACTAAAACCCTACAAACTAGCTACAATTATTTACAACTTTGTGACTCTACAACAGCGAGATTTGTCAGTAATCCGCAGTAATATTTTCAGAATTTAAATTTGATGTGAGATGCTTCAGAAAAACCCTTCATGCATTCAAAAAATTTCAAATGATAAGCTCAAAATTAAAACTGGCTGGGCTCTTTCAGAAAATGCAACCCGGGAGTTGGCTGGTTCAGCCGAGAACTTCCCCTAATGCCCGGTAAACTCAAAACTAAGATTTCCTGCACAGTTTAAAATCAACCATTAACATAGAGGGAAAAACAATAGTGAAATCCAGATCAAATGGAGATACCTGCCATTATATTTCAGGATCTAAACTATCATTCAAACCCCAAAAATCAGACAAGATCCCTGTGTCTGAATCAATCTTCATCAAGCTATTATCAATGACTGAAAATAAAATTATGCAGAAAAGTAAAAGATCTTACAGCATCTCCAAAAGAGTAACACCAACAAGATTTTTAACCCCAAAGTCTATCTTTATTGCACAGAAAATGACTACAAGAGAGCTTTCTTTAGCACCAGACTCTCAGATCCCATCTCATCTCACATGACTCCTAACACCCTATTTAAAGGAAAAATTCCCAACAGCTAGTTCGAGTGATCCATGTCAAAATGATCTCGACCGTCGATAATGATCAAAATCCCTTTTAATATCATCCGTCAAATTTTTAAATGCATTTTAATATATTAAAAAATTGAAATTTTGCATTTATTTACTCAAAAATTTGACTTATTATTATTTTATTATTTTAAATTTTTATTTATTTATTTTAATTTATTAAATTTAATTTTTTATTATTTTTTAATTTTATTATTAATTTTATCTATTTTTTAATTATATATATATATATATTATTATTTATTTATATCTTTTTATTATTTTTTATTTTTGGATCCTCGAACTTAGCCTTTGGAAAAATCACGTAGGACCTAGGACTTAGGACTTATGAGGGCATTAAAACATTTTCTAACCCTCAAGACACTTTACATCATGACTTTTACAATTTTACATCTCAAGGGGGAAAACATATTTGACATAGACCCTCATAGACCACCCAGTTCTGCAACCAAATATAATCTAGCAGATCAACACACTAGGATTCTCCTAAGATTCTAATGACAAAATCCATTCCGGCTTTGGGGTTAGGCTGAAGGAAAACTCTGGTGATCATGGATCGGTGAGACAAAAAACCTTCCAAAACATAGATTATCACTAGAAAATTAGGTCCACCTAGGCAATTTACATACATGACTCAGATTTGCTAAGATTATTTACAATTTACACATGTAGACTGGGTTTACAACATAACATGATCAGGTCGACGATGATTGTTGAAGGGCACAAACACGTCGATCAAGCGCTATCCCTTTTGCGAAAAAGGGGGTGTAATGCTATGGGTAGTTGACACATAGTGGTCAACATTTGGCTCCACTTGGGGACACGTTGCTGCACTGTAGGAATGTGAGAAAACGGAATTTGCACCCACGCAACACACAACCAAAAATATGTAGCGTCCATCCAAAAATCATCATATAACATTAAGCACATGAAAGATATAAGCTCTTCATTAACTATCTGGAAAAGTAAATCTAATCCTAAAACAACAATGAAAATGCTAAAAAAACAAGGAGTAAGGTTAGAAATATAGAGGATGCCCTATGGCATCAGATGTGTTCAATATAGTGTATACTGAGCATTTGCCTGCTTGCAGGCAAATCTGTCCGCTGCTTGTCGGATGTGGCATGTCCAATTCTGCATACGGTAGGACTTTACCCTATCCGAAAATCAAGCTGCTCCTGGCCGTCTGGTGCATCAAATCTTCTTCTCATTTTCTTTCTCTTGCGCTTTTTCTTCGTGGCAGGCTGTATTACTGATGACGTGATACTTTCTGCTTCAGATCTCTCAGATGAAGTATGTAAGATATGCGTGATCATTAGGGTGAGGCTTCTTCTTTGGACGAGTCCATGGGTTCATGCGAGGATGCCTCTGAGGGGCACGAGTCATGTAGAGTTGTTGACAACAGGCCAAATTTTTATGATGAGTAGTCAATGGAATCTATGGGAGACATTTAGGATGATGAGTCACCATTGATGATTCAACACGAGCAGCATATGGTGGAGCATGAGCTAGCTGAGGAGGATGATGTGCACAGTATGCATGATGAGCCTTCTGGGGAGAGCCAGTTGGAAGTTTATATTGAGCTCGTGATGGATGAGCAACCACCCTTGGGGTCACCCATTGATGAGGTGCAAACAAATGTAGTGGCAACCAACAAAGCTGCAACATTTTTAGGTAGCAACCCTCTCCAGGAGTATATAGACAGGGCTTGCAGCACAGTTTGGCCACTTGTACCCATTACATGGAGAGAGGCAAGATTTTCTCGATGGATATTGTTGACTAACCAGGCAGGGTTGTGTGAGTGGGGAACGATGCAACATAGGGGACTTATCACATATATAGGTGTCGATGCATTTGATCCTCCCCATAGGATGGATTGGCGAGAGGTCATGAGTTGGTATCCTTTTGATGGGGTATCATCGTTAGTCAGGGGCACAATACAGCGAGAGCCCTTCGATGAGAGGATTACTACATGTTTCAGTGGGCAGTTGGATGTGGACAGACAGTTCATCAGTATTTCAGTAGCACTAGGCCAGCTTCAGCAGAGTGGGGTTGACCTCAACCTATGCCAGAGATTGGACTGGAGAGAGGTGATGAGTTGGTATTCACTTGAGGGAGAAACAACCATAGTTGGAGACAAAGCACAACTAGAGCCATGGAATAGGGGTGTTGATGAGTGGCTGTGGTGGTTTTGGGATCCAGGAGGATCTGTTGATGGCAAGTTAAGTTGAGTTTAGTCTAGGATCTGGGCATTGAAGGATCCGTTCTTGGTTGGGTGGCACGAAGGTATGGTATCACCCAGTGGTTTGTATGGGATCTAGGTATTGATTCTCAGTTGCATGGGACTGCCAGATTGGTCGATAGATATGGATTGCTCGAGGGAAAGCAATCTTGGGGCGGGAGGATTTGTAATGTTCATTTTTCTGGTGTTCCTTATGGCAATGGTTAGGATGGACCTTCAGAGTTGGGGGCAGACAGGTCACAAGTGCAGGTTTGCGTCATCGGCAGGCCCAAGGGATTTGGTGGGGTTTTGAGGAGTTTTTATGAGGTCCGATGGCATTCGCTTGGTATATTCCATCATTCACACAGTTTGCCTTTCGTTCTGTTGCATTCCGACAACTTTCAAAAAACTGAGTTATTAATGGGCCTGACTCAATTAATTACGCTTAAGGTGGCATTTCGTGACGAATAATTGGCAGAATACCTTAGTGTAATATCTCGTTGGAATTAGAACGAGAAGATCTACATGATGGGATGGCTAGAAGTGATTTTTGGTGGCCTGAGGAGGCATGGTGGCCAATTTACCATTTTCCCACATTAAAAAGAATATTTTAATTAAGAGAAATGTGCTCAAGGATTAAAATAATAATAAAATAAGAGTTTCTAGAGGGGTCCATCAGATCTATAAAAAGAGGAGAAGGAAGCTATTAGTGACATCTTGGATTTGATATTTCTTCTTGTATGAGAGGTTGGGAACTCGATTCTTTACTTCCTTGGTAGCCTCAGGACGGAAACCTTCGGGTGATTCAGTGAGATTGGGCGAGTACCCATCTCCCCTTGGTGAATTCATCCAGAATTCATAGGAGAGATCAGCAGTGCAATTCAGTTCAATTTGGAGGGTCAGCATAGCAGTGCAACAGATTATCTTGGAGGCCAACTTTTCATTTCAATTATTTTGGTTGTATGTGCATGTAACCCTAGTTTACCCATTATAATAAAAGCTGAGAAATTTCCTATTCATTGTGTTATTGGATTGCAGTGCTCTATTTGTTTTATTTTACTTGGAATTTTCTATTAATAGAATGTCGATTTTACGGTGAAATTTTGGGTTGAGCAAATTTATGCAAATTTAGCAAAATATTCCATTTGGGACATTAGAAGAGCTCATGCCAGGCTTCTGCCCATGTGCTAATGTGTATGTCCTTGCCCATCTTTTGCATTTTGATATTGTTTTTGTTAGTTTTGTTGTGCCATGATATGCTCTTTTTGTTTCCTTTAACTTCATCAACCTCCAATGGAAAAGTTTCTAGGCCCTACCCAAGTATGTGAATGTATGGGTGCCAAATCCCAAAGAACCAATGATCAGTTGAACCCAAAGAATGGTTGTTGTTGTGAAATTTCCATGAATGCAATAACTGGATACTTATTTTCTTATATAATTTATTTGTCTTCTGTAAATTACTTTACTGCAAACAACAATAAATTCACTACTACAATTCTTCACAGATAAAAATGCAACATAATATAAAATATTGGAATTGAGAAAATAATGCACACACACACAATAAATCTGACACCAATATTTTTGGACAATCGTCCCTCGAAAAACCCTAAAGGGAAAACCCATGCAAGAGATGAGGGTTTTATTACTAATAATCTTAAGCAATTTGAGAGTACAATAATCTCCTTGCGTGATATTGGAAAAGCTCCGTTAAATAATAATTTCTACTGGAAAAATAGTTTGGCGACACATTGTCTCCATTGCAAATTTGACTGGCCTCTCCCATGCCACTCACACTTCTTCCTAGCACTCTTACAATTTTCCAGAAATGCACACTGTAGCTCCGGGTAAATTTGTATAGCCTCTGGGAATGCCTCCCTACACGTGGTCATATATGTTCTTTTCTTCCTTCTCCGATATTTTGAAGTCGATATCAAAAAATATTTTTGGCCCCTCCTAAAAGGAACATCAACTTTCACAATTCCTTCTTTGTCCACAAGAACTACTGGAAATGTTTCGAAAAGGTAGGGAGAACAAATTGAATCCATTCCTTTGTGGTTGACTTTAGCATACATCTCATACTAAAAAGGACGGACGAATGACTTGAAAGGACAAATGATTCAATCTGTCCATGGAGTTGTTCTGCTTCCGGCAACTCCTCTGACCCATTTGCTTTATCTCCAGGTAATAGATCTGACATTGACGAACTGAAATGAGCTCCTTAAGGAAACTCACACTGGCTAACAGGCTACTCACACTAGCTGAATTGGCCTCCTCTGTAGATAAATTCGACCTCCTCTCCCTATCACTGAGACATTAGAAAATATTCTCTGGAATCCTACTCCCAAATCTCTGCTGAAACCCCTCTGTCGGTGTCTCCCTTTGCTTCAATTGCGCCCTTGCTAAATCACTGCAACTGGGTAAGTCAAAATGCTTCTTGTGTCTTGTGTGTTGTCCCTTCTCCAAACCCATCGACTTGCTCTTATATTCTTATGTTGGACAACCAATGGCCATGATCACATCTCAATCAATGGCTAAGATCATTTTGACTCCATCAATTCACTTTTCCAGAAATCTCTAGAGCAAAATCGATTTCCCTCAATTAATCTAATTTAATTAACTAGTTTTCCTAAGTTAGACTTATGAAATATTTATTATTGGCTAATTAATCTAACTGAGGTGTTTCCAAGTCATTTTTTGCAAAACCTTTTTTGGGTTTTGAATATCTTGTGTTCCTTAGCCTCTTAGACACCATAGAGACTAGAACACTTGTCCACTGCTACCAAAAACTAACAATTGTGAGATAAGGGATGTAATGTGTGATGGAGAGTGTTAAGCATGGCATAGGGATAGATGGAACTATGCTATCTCAATTAGGGCTTCTCAAGTAGTGCCCCTCCTATACCCATTAGGCCATTAGGGGAGGTCCCATTGGACGAGGATTGAAGATTAACCCCCCATTTAATGTGAGAGAACAAGATCATGGTCAAAACCCATCCTTCTTCCAATCACCCCATAATCCATATCAAATGCCCAAATACAATCAAGCATAAGCACTCGATTGCAAAACGATTAAAGTAACTTTTGAGAGGAAGCCCTTTTTCGTCCATGTGATCATGCTAGATGGGTGAGAATCATATGGCTGATGCAAGTGGCGAAGATAAAATGGCATATCATCAGTTAGTGGTGGTTTTCAGGGGTTGCTGGCTATGTGGCTAGCCTACTGGCTGTCCAGAGTAGGAGAAAAGTTTTTTCCTATAGGGTTACCCATTTTGGTGGGTAACAAGTCAAAAAAAAAATGTTGTAATGTGCAACTAGAATGAAAGAATAGGCGTGAATTACTATTTCATTAAAGATGATACAAATATAAATATAATATTCTGACCATTGGATTCAACTTCCAAGGTCTCTTGGACTGCCCGTGATGGTTCACATTCCATGCTATAACCATTAGTAGGTGTCCAACATTCCCCCCCTTAATCCAAAGGGGTGTATGTGAGTCGAAGCAGAGAGATGAGGACAACTACTAATGGCTGAACGTTCTCTTTGAATGTGATGGTTTAAGGAAGATGACAAATGAAATGGATAGCAGAAGTCAAAGTCTTTTATTAGTGGTGGTTTAAGGCTGAAGACCAACTCTAGAACTAGGCTCAAAGTAGTTCCTGTAACAATTTTGAATCTTGCTAGAAGTTGAAGTCTTCTGCAAAGTGGAAGTTCTCCTTAATGATGGTTTAAAGATAACCACAAACTATTGAAAATAGTGCTTTGAAGTTGACCATAAATTTTAGGAACTTGGCTCCAAGGCTCAATGGTTCCCAAAACTTTTCCAAATCTAGTAAGTAGTTGTTGTCTTCTGCTAATTGGAAGTGCTCACAGATGGCGATTTGAAGATAACCACAAACTGATGTCGGTTTGAAGATAACTACAAATTGAATTACGCTCATAACTTTGATTATGGTTACAACTTTGATTCTTGTTTAGGCTTGATGCTTTGGTTTTAGTTGTTGCTTAGGCTCGCTTATACATGCTTGATTGATATGGCTTCAAAACTAGAAGCCTCATTGTCAATAAGTGATATTTGTTAATTGAAGTTAGATATGGAAGTGTTTTGCTAAATTTAGAAGTGCTCTATATTTGGCAAAAAACTCTCATGTGAAGCTAAAGCACAGTCTTACTTTATCTTAGTGTTGACTTAGGAAAATTATCTAATTTTCCTATTGTCAAAAATAGTAAATCGAATTGAGCATGCATGGAGATTTTATCTTAGTTTGACTTCAGTTTAGTGAGGCAGTTTGACTTGAGTTTTTGTTGTCGCTTAAGATGCATACCTAAATGTGGGAAAAATTTCTAACCCCACAAGGTATACTCTTTATGGTGCAATGCTCAAGGTAGGGGCTTGTTGAAATATGTAACTAGGTTCGGTCTTCATAATGACATGTAATCATGATTTTATGTATTTAATGAAAAAAGAAAAATAAATTTATTATTGTTATTCTTGAGGCATGGGTTTCATGCTCAAGGGAAATTTATTTTTAGGTCAAGCTCGCATTGAGAGTTTCTAGGGTTTGTCATTGAGTCTACAAGTCAAAGAAAGTCATTGTCATGTATGAAACACCCAGTTGGGCATGTTACATAATGTAAAAAGAATTTATATGAGTCAAAGTTGAGACAAATAACTGTCCAAGACCTTGTCATGTCGCAAAGATCAAGTCAGCTTACATGAAGGGACAAGTTAGCCTAAAGATAGCAATTCGTACCCCTCAAAAGCCTATAAATAAGAAAGAACTCTACCTCATTTGGACACACTCTCAAGCAAGTTTGATTTTCTCAAGACAAAAGATGGAAAGGGACAAAAAGGAAGAAGAAAAGCAAGACTGAAGTTATGGGCCTCTCTCTCTATCTCTCATGTTAGGGTTTCCACAGTTGTAGGGCAAGTTGAAGTGCTAAACAGTGGCTGGGCAAGTGGAAGCGCTGGGAAGTTACTGGGCAAGTCAAAGTGTTGGAAAGTTGTTGGGCAAGTCAAAGTACTGGAAAGTTGCTGGGCAAGTTAAAGTGTTGAAAAGTTGTTGAGCTAGTCGAAGTGTTGGAGAAAATTTGTTGGAAAGACAGAGAGGAGAAACACAAAATTTACACACAAAACAACACGAGCTGCTGCTCTACTATTGATCACACAAACTTGATTTGACTTAACTTGATTACAATGAACCCATCTTGGGGTATTTAAACTTTTTTGACTAGTGACTCGCCCAAAATAACTTAACATGCACTCACACATTAAATTTGGACTTCTCCAAATATAGGCTAAACTCAACCTGACTCACACTTAGCTCAATTAGCTCACACTCTAAATCTGGACTGCACTTAACTCAACTTATCTCTTCATGCATCACTCGACTAGGATCTTGCTAGATCTTCATGCGGGAGTAATTACTATTTCCAACACTCCCCCTTAATTACGACTGTATGATTGAACATAATTCAAACATGACTCAACATGACTCAACTATGCCTGCTAGGCTTACAATAAAAATTGACTCAATCATCACTTAAACATGTCTGCTAGTCTAAGTCTCAGCTAAGCTTACAATGAGTCAAAACTTTTACAATTTTGCATTTTCTTTTTCGTTTCTTCCAGATGCTATATCCTCAAAATTGCTTCATTCTCTGTTGCGTGTTCTTGTTGTAGGCTCCATATTTCTTTACTTATTGCTGCTGCAATGTTTCTTTGACTTGTCTTGAATTTGTGTTGAAAAACAGTCTGATCCCGTCTTCTACAACTTGCTCTTCAAAGATTCGTTCAACTATGGACTGCTGCTAGAACTCCCCATCTTCAAACTGTTTTCTTTGCTTTGCTTCTTGTGCTTCATATTCCTAACTTTCTTTCTACCATATTTCTTGATAGCATAATCTTATTATTTATTGACTCCATTGTTGAAAAATAGTTTTGATGTGTTTTTCCTTGTTTTCAGAAATTTCCATGTCCTTCTCTTCACTTTCATCATTAGGTACTGTTGCTTTTTTCCTGTAGTCTGCACACTCAAGATCATCACTCATGATTAGGTTTACATGTAAAATCATAATCATGCTCCTTTTTCTCGTTCATCACTTCATTTAACTCTTTTATTCTAGCTGCTACTTTAAAACTTTCATCAATTTGTTCAATTGGATTCTGAATCCATTCTTCAATGAGCTTCAAATCTGCATCAAACTTATTAACAACCTTGTTTTCAACTTCTGCTCCATGCTATTTTGAACACCTGCATATTCAATTTTTTTTTTTTAAACATCTTTTCTATGCTCTTCAGTGAGAGCTTCCTTCTCTACCTCTTCCTTTTCTGCCTTCTTTTCCACTGCATTGAGGTTGTCTTCCACTATTATGATGTCAGTGGATATTCTCATAAAAAACTCTTCAATCACTTTATTCTCTTCTTGATCATCAGCTGCTACTAAATCACACACTGCTTCATGAATAGTTCCATCTGCTTCATATTTTGCTGCTATAGTGGCAACTTCAACCTTGAATGCTTCATCAAACATGGCGCTTACCATATTGCCACAATCAATCCCCGTTTCAAAAAATAAACCACACATATCATAAACATAATGTTCATCCACCCTATGGTGGGATATCCGAGCATGCATGTGCTCATTGACAATTTCAACTTCACCAAATCCATCAATTGCCGCTGGATTCACCAATTCACATCTCACTTTGTAGTCTCATCCACGTGTTTCGTCACAGTGGGATTCACCGTCATATGCACCATTCACATTACAGTGGAGTCCTTGAGCATTTATATGCTTTTACTCTACTTCATACACAAAGGCTTCAACTTCTCTCTTTGCAATCTTCGTTGTGTCATCTTCATCTATATGAATGCCTGCATAATGAGTTTCAATTTTATGGCCTTCATGACTATGATCCACTTTTGAGTGGGTGTCTACAAGCTCTGTTGTCTTCCCAGAGTCTTTGTCATCTACTCTCAGATCCGCGGCTAACTCAACAAACTATGGCACATCCTTCTGTTGCATGTCACTTTCCCTTGCACCAAATTCTGCTTCCAATATATTCCACGCTTCCTTGGAAGATGTATCTTTTTCTACCTTCCACGAAACCGTTTCATCCATTATTTGCTGAATGAAAATCAAACCCTGGGCATCAGTAAACATAGGAGGTGGTAGCAGATCCAGGCTACACCAATCACCCTCGATCTCTTCTGCGTCTTATGCTAGACTTTTCAGATCCTCGGTTGTGGCTTGAACCTCTATAAACATGGCAACGATCTCTGCCTCTTTTTTTCGATTCCTTTTCTTAATCTTCTTCAATCGCGCTTTACGACCCATGACTGTTGTCTTTCCTTTGTCTTATAGTTGCCTTCCTAATTAAATGAGGCTATCTTCCATATCGCCCCAAAAAAAATAAATATGATTTTCAATATGTGCCCCTGTAAGGCACAAACTTCACCAAAAACATTGTTGTTCTTGACAAAACACCAAAAATTTTGTAGTTAAACAAACCTTTACAAAGCCCAAAACTCACTTTTCAATAAAAAAATCCCGAAACCACAAAAAATCTCTCTCAACTCTTCCTGGTAATAAACCCTTTTATTACCATAAACCTTTGTTTTTTGTTTTTAATGAAAGGAACTTAAAAAAAAAACTTATCTCCAACGCACTCAAATAATCCTTTCATAATCCTTTTGCCTTTTAAAACTAATGCACCTTTGTTTCTTTTAATATAAAAAAAACTTAAAAAAAATTCCTTATGTTTTTAAATAGCCCTTCGAATAATCCTTTTGAAACATCACTTTAAACAAATATATGATCCCTTTTCCAAAAGTTACATGGACCTTTTGAAAATGACATCATTCAAGCCCTTTTAAAATAACACTTTAATACCTTCGAACTTTGTTCATCAAAGTATTAAAATATTAGCATATGCATAAATATCTTTTGGACCTTTCAAACGAAATCGTGGCCCCTTTCGAAACAAGACTTCTCACGGCCACGTTAACTTCTTTGACAACGATGTGGTGAGGGTTGTTCACGGCAACGGCAGCTGCAACTGCTTCTCAATCTTACAACGACTTCTATATACTCTATTTCAAACCCTTTTGCGATCACTGGTTATAAATGATGCATCCTATGGTTCGGCTACGACTCCTTTTTCCACTAAACCTTCTCAATATGGCGTGCAACTGCTGGTTCTCATACATGCGCGCAACAATGATTCATGCACAGAGCGTTAGAAAAAACTTCCGACTTTCTAGTTACTCAAACAAGGCGGCTTTGCAAGCTGCGGATGCAGACTTTCGACACTACTACTAGAAATTGAAGTTGCCGAAGAATCTGTTGGACAAGTTGAAGTTACAAAAGAATTTTTTGGGTAGGTCGAAGTTGCAGAAGAATCTGTTGCGACGTTGAAATTGCAAAATTTGATGGAAAGCATTGACTTGGTCTTGGTCAAGGGTCATAGATCTTGGAATTTGTCAATTGAAGATCTATAAGAAGAGAAGAATTCTTGTTGGTTTTCCTCTTAGTTGGAGAGGTTTTGGCCCTGGCTAATCCCCTATATCTTGTATCCTTTGTCTTATTGTTCTTTATGGTTTGGTAGTTGTTTGATGAAAAGAATACTAATAATAATCAAGTGAAAGAAGAAAGCTAATCAAGTTAAGTAAAAATATATCACAAGCAGTTATCAAGTTAAGAGAAATCATCTACTCTAGCTGCCCCTAGATTTCTCAATAGGGTTGTCACCTATTCTCTACTCACTCCGTTTAAGCACTCTCCTAGGCAAGCTAAGGGGGCTAAAGGATTGAAAACTAAAGGAAAACTTGTTGAAACAATAAGTCTAGAAGATCTAAGGAAAGGCAATTACTTCTCTTGATAACTCGAATTAAAATTAATTGGCAAGTGTAATTATTAATGAACAATGTGAATGTTAAAGATAGATTCAACATGACACTTAATGAGATAAAAATTGAAGAACAATCCCTTAATAACAATGCTCAAATATAGATGTAACAATTATACAATAAGGAAATGAAACCTCAAGTCACAAGATAAGCATCGCTGCGAGACAAGGTTAGTACAAGAGATCAAAGATAAAAGCAATTAGAGATATGAGCAATAAGAGATAAGCTTGCAAGGGAAATGAAACTTGTAATTCAAGTAAAGATGATATTTAAGAGACAATAAACTTGAATTGACAAGTATAATAATGTAAGTCTTGCAACTATTAGAAATAAGCTCACAATTCCAATTACAATGCAAAATGATGATGTTAGATGGGTGAATGCAAGATCTATTGTTAAAATTGGCAACTAGGGCCAAACTCCATGTGGGTCATCTTATTTATGGCAGCTGATATTTTTCTTGGATTCCTCTCGTCGAGAGGTGTAGGATTGATCTAACAATCATCTGATTCCGACATGTATTTATGGAGATATGAATTTATTTGTATTTACTTGACAAATTGTCAAGGTCGGCCAATAGCTAAATGTGTGGTACACATCTTCAACGATTCATATAAATACAAGTTAGGTTGAGGCATTATTCACTCATCTCATCTCTCACATTCTTCTCTCTCTCCTTCGTTGATTGGGTTTATACACAAGGAGCAGCTCTCACGTGGGAAGGAGGAGGACACAAAAGGGCGAAGGAGGACGCTGAAGGACGCAAATTTGAGGATGCAGAACTGTTTGACTGCGTTGATCGAGTTTGATCACGATTGCAGAAGGTATCTTTGAGCAGCATTGACTAGCGTGGACTTTCTTGAAGTGTAGTTTTGGTGTGGTTGTCTCTCCTAGGCAGGGCACAGATTTTGGCATGCAAACCGAGGCATTCTGACCTCAGGTTTGACTAGCGTTGACTGCCCTAATTGCTTGCGGTAGGTTGACTTTTGATGACGTCATTTGATTGAGTTTTTCGCACTGTTTTTGGGCTGCCTCTTCTTGCTGTTGGAGGCCGAGTGAAACAAGATAGAATTGACCAAGCTGATTGGAGGTCAATTCTATCTTGTTTGACCAGCTTTGACTTTGTTGGTTAGGGTTTGCTACTGTTGTCATAAAATTACAGATTTATATATTTGGCTATTTCTTTCTGCTGAACTATTGAAGATTATAGAAGAATTGATCAAAGGGTTTCCTCACATTGGGGTTTGTCCCTGGCTAGCTGCCACATTTGGTGTCTCTTATCTTGGCTTGTTTTGTGTCGATCTATTTATGTTCTATCAATATTTTACTTTATGTTAATGTGATTGCTAAACAATAGCTAATAAGAAGAAATTGAAGTAAACTGCACTAAGCATAGAACATACCATAAATTAACATCTATCTATGTGAGATGCAAGATCTTGGTTGATTTTAATTATATTTCTAAACTAAGGTGAACTGTGAAAGCCTTCTCCTCAATTATCAAAGCTTGTCTTAGAACAAGGTTGTCGGTAGAAGTGTTGGGGAAGAAGGCTAAGGGCTCACTAACGATACCTACACAGAACTTCTAGCAACCCAAGTGCCTCCGTTCCTACAAGGGACTAGGCCATAAGAGAACTGCAAGGTCACTCGTTTTTGTGAAAATTTCATCTATCACAACAACTAGAAATTATTTTCATAATTGTTAATTTATTTAACAATTTATTTGCAATTTGCTACGGTGAGAAAATCTAGCACACAAATTTATATAGTTATTTTTGGACAAATGTCCCTAGAAAAAGTTGAAAAACCTAACTTGGGAAAACCAATGCGACAATTGAGGGTTTTATTATTATGCAACAGTGAGAAATTCTGAGTACAATAATCTGGATGTCGAAATCTGGCTATCCTGCAGAGAAAATATTGACAAAAATACTAGAGGGAAATTTACCCTCACTCCGGGCAATTCCAGCACTGGACTGCCTCTGAAAAGCAAGTCGTCCAACTAGGTCTACGCAGGCGCTGCTTCAAGCTAAAGCTGCCTACTCTGCGTGCTGCTCAACTGACTGCTAATAAAGTCGTCCTGCCTGCTGCTGGCCGGGAAAACGTCTCTTCGACACTCTGTAACTTTTGCCTAGCCTTTGGAATTGAAAACATCTGCGCTCTTCAGCAAATCGAACTGCCTTCTTGAGGCTCTGCACTGCCTCTGTGCAACCTCTTGGAGAAATCTTAGCCTCTTTGCAATTGCACTCGCTGGATATTCAAAACTTCCTGCAACCTCACTATCTCTTCTTCGATATTTGGCTCTCTAGCAACTACTGCTGCTCTCTGGAAATCGATTTGCCAAGGAAATCGAATTGCCTAAGTGTATTCTCCAAGTGCCCATCGACTTCTTATAATCCTCTATTGGGGGCTCCAACGACCAAGATTAAATCGTAATTAAGGGCTAGAATCATCTTGAAGTCGATTTGCGTGAGTTTCTAGACTATTCTCACCTTGACTTAATTTATTCTGATTAATTAACCGGTTTTCGTAAGTTTAGATTCAGGAAACATTAAACAATAGGTTAATAATCTAATTAAGTTATCTTTATGTGGAATTTCTAGAAACAATTTATGGGGTTTGGAGATCTCATGTATTTTAGCCTCTCCACCAAATTTCGTGGCTAGAACACATCCGATGCTACAGAAACTAACAGTCCCTCTTAGCGAGGATTGTGTTCTCTCTAGTGCTGCACATCCTGCCACAATACCCTGTCATGCTGTTGATTTATGGCCATACTACCCACCAACCACTACGCAACTCTGATATCGCATCTGTGCTGCTGTTGACACTGCCATACCGTTGCCAACCCTGCGTTTGCACTTCAAATCTCTCTCATCTGTTGTTGCTGCAATTACGACTACTGCAACTGAGACGCATCCAAAATACTGAATCAACTGTGTTTAGTGTGATGCCTTTTTCTCTCGAGTCTCCATCTGCTACTTGCATCTGCACTGTCACTGAAGAATCTGCGTTGCTGGCAACTTTGCACTGAGCCACTTGCTTTGTTGTCAACACTACACTGCGCTCCTCAACATCTGACTGCTACTAGTCTGCAACTGTCATTCTGGTACTGACTGTATCAACTGTCATTGATCCATCCTGATACTGAATACTATGGGCCCCTGTAGCCAGGTAATGATCCATGAGGTGGAATCCTCAAGGACCCTGCGCAATCTCTGTAGCTCTCTAGGGCTACAATGCCAAATCACCCCACCTCACTCCTATAGGTATATCTACGAACATAGCAAACTCTTCCTCTAGCTTAGAGGAAAGCTTGTCTATTTCCGTTGATGTTGCTTGCTGGTCCAACTTCTCCTACTTTCCCTTCTTCCTGAGAGGACACTGGGTACTGTATTGGCCAATCTCACACACTTGAAGCACTTGACCTTTGACAGGACCTTCTTCTTCTTATTCTGCTACCCCTGGCCTTGACTGGGACCCTTATCTACTAGAACGAGATCACCTACTTGGTATTCTCTTTTTGATTTTTGGTCACATTGCTTCTTGGCAAGTGTCTATTTCTTGTTGGTGTTTATGATATGACATTATGAGAAGGATTAGGTTCTTTCAACTTTGGAGGCGCTTTGGACTGATTTTGACCTACACCCTTATGATGATTAGCAACACTTGGATTTTCAATAGGCTTGGGGATCAGGAAAGGCTTCATATCTACTACATGATCAGGCATTTGCAGTTCCGTATACAAGACAAATGGCATTCCATCAAAGGTGGGGATGGTTGCATATGACAAGGTCATTTGTAATTGTCCTCCAATTGAGGCACACATTTTCTTGATAATAACATTCCCCAAGCATCAAGCACATCTATGACTACAATATCTATCAACATCTATATATCTTTATTGGCTGCCAAGGATACCTTAACATCTTTTATAAGGTCATATATGGGTATAGATTTTGAATCAAAGCCACATACATTTTTATAAGGCTCTTTGGGACCCAAGTTTGGCTATCTCCAAAAGAGGGACCTGTTACCCACCATTTTGTGGGTGATATCACTAGGAGAATTTTTTTCTCCATGATGGTCCTCAGCCGGCAGCCAACAACCCCTTGCAGCCACCAACTGTGAAAAATCGGTGACCCGATTCCTACTGCAGCAAATTGATGATATTTCTCCTATTTGTTAAATTACTTTAAACAAATTACTTACAGTTTTCTACATCAAATATCAAAATACATACACTATAGCCTACACAAAATAAATACTGCGGAAACTAAATACTCCATAGGAGAGAAATAAACACACACACAAATACACCGTTATTTTTGGAAACGTCCACAGAAAAACCCAATGTGGGAAAACTGGTGCAACAACTGAGGGTTTTATTATTATGTAGTAGTTTTTGAGTACAAATCTCTAGATGCCCAAACTGGAAATCTGATATAGAGAATAAACTGGCAAAGAGGTAGTGAGAAAAATCTCACACTATCACTGGTGATCCAAATCTGATCTAGGCTCTGGATGGCTAGCTCCATGCTGCCTCTGTGCAGCCTCTATGTCAGCCTACGCAAATCTACGTCACAACCTCCAGGCTCTGCGTCACCTCCTGCTACTGACTACTTCGACCCTCTGGCCCTCTGGTCTCATAGCACGACTTCTTGCTCTAGATCTCGATTTCTCCCTTCAAAACTTCAGACTCCCTCTGAAGCTATGCGTTGTCTATGCCTGGCACTGCATTGCCTCTTTGAACCTCTCTGTGCCTTCTGTCTTGCACTCTCTGGATCTGGAAAACTCTTCTTCGGTCTACTATCTCTGCCCCTCATTGCAAGAAGATCACTCGATCTCTCTCCGACAACTCAACGCTGCTACTCTTGAGAAATTCGATCTCTTGATCTCACTATCTCGGTGTCTCCAATGTATTCTCCAAGTGCCCATCAAGCTCCTTCTTATAATCTCTCATTGGAGCACCAACGACCAAGATTAAAACATAATCAAAGTTTGAGATTAACTGGGAGTTTATCCTTGTCTTCTTCTAGAAGATTCACACCAGATTTAATTAATACCCTTTAATTAATCACATTTTCTAAGTTTAGACTTAGCAGTACATTAAAAATGATTAATTATTTTAATTAAACCATCTCTAGGTGGAATTTTGTCAAATGATTTCTGGGTATTGGAGAATGCATGTGTCGTAGCCTCTCTGCAAAATCTCAAGGCTAAAGCACATCCGATGCTACGAAAATCAATATTCCCTCTTAGCGAAGAATGTGCTCTAGTGCGGCAACCCACTGAAGCATCACTCTATCTCTGCACCGTCTCTTGCTGCGCTGTTGATGTCTTTTTGTTGCTGCCCACTAACCACTGCGCAACTTTGATTGTTGCATCCGTGGTACTGCTTGGCCTGCTGAACTGCTGCCAACACTGCAACCTTCTCCATATGTTGCTGTTGCAACTGCAACCACTGCAACGGAAAAGCATCCAAAATATTGAACCAACTGTGGTCAGTATGATGCATCCGTCGTCCGAGTTTTGACTTCTGCTAGCCTCTGCGCTGTCACTGAAGCCTCTACACTGCTGTTGACTCTGCACTGTCGCCAACTCTGCTCTGCACTACTCAGTCTCTGACCTGCTACTAGCTATTGCATCTGTCACTTTGGCACCTGATTGCACCAACTGCCACTAATCCATCCCGCTACTGCATGTCTTGGGTTCCTGTTGTACGGTACTGATTCATGAGGTGGACCTTCTAAAGAGTCTTGCCTATCTTGTAGCTCTCTGAGGCTACAACTCCACATCACCCCATCTTACCTGTGGAGGTAACTCGACGATCATGGCAAATTTGGAGGATAGCCTGTCGATCTCAACGGATGCAGCTTGCTAATCTTGCTTCTCCTCCTTGTCCTTCCTTTTGGGAGGACATTAAATGTTGTAGTGGCCAAGCTCACCACACCTGAAGCACTTGATCTTGGAAACGTCCTTCTTCCTCCTGTGCTGCTTCTGTTGCCCCTTTGATGCGAGGGCCACATCTTCCTCTTCCTTTACGTGCTTTGTACCACTATTGCTGCTAACACCAGTGATGGTGCTCTTCACCAGATCTCGCCTCATCTCCTCTTGCTGCAGATCAACCCCAATCTGGCAATTTTTCTCTGCCCAGGATACTCTGGACGAAAACTTGCCATTCTTTGGAAATGAAGTTCAGAGCTAATCGTACAAACTCTGTAGGCTCAGGTGCTGATCCTATTGAAGACAGCTGGTCCCAGACATCTTGAAGCCTAGTAAGGAAGGGGTTTATACGTTCCCCTTTCTGCATCCTCGTGCATCTCAGCTTCTCCTCAAGATACATCTTCCGTTGGTCAGAAGACCCTTTGTACAGTGTAGCTAGTGCCTCCCACATCTGCTGGGCAATGTCTTTGCCAGCTATGTGAGATACCACTTGATCTCGAACCCTATCAAGAATCAACCTCTTAGTTTTCACCATCTCCTTCTTGTATTTTTGAAGCGGATCTGCATTTGCGGGTACAACTACCACACTATCGACACAAGTTTTGAGATCATGCTCATCTAGAAGGCAGGAAATTCTAGCATTCCAGATCACATAGTTGGAGGCTCCGTCCAACCGATCTTGATCTCTCAACCCAGCTGATGCCATCTCTTTGATAAAAGTCGAATTCCTCCTCTTCTCCTCTGCGTAGCTGCTGCCCAGCGATTCGCACTCCCGTCTAGAGTGAGAAATCCTGCACACAACTACTGCTGCTTTGCTGGGAAAATTCGAACTTCTAGGTTAGAAGTCTGCTGAGGAAAGAATTCCCTTAGTATGTGCTATCCTCTCCTTTTGATGCTAGTCTGCCAACAACTATTGCAAAATGACTGCATCCCAGCTTAAGATCTGCTCTGCGTGGAAACTATTGCGTTGCTACCTCCGCCTCTGCGAATCTTCGATCCAGAAAATTTACTCTCTGTCGACTCACTCAGAGAAGTAATTTTCCACGAAAATTAGCCCTCCTGGCCAAAGGACTGCGCTGCCAATCTGGTGTTTCGAAATGCTGCCTACACAGTGTTTTCAAACTCCCTCTTCTGCCTGCAACTGAGCTCTTCTGCTTACGATCTATGCTCCGATACCATGTGAAAAAATGGTGACCTGATTCCTACTGCAACAAACGAATGATATTTCTCCTATTTGTTAAATTACATTAAACAAATTACTTGCATTTTTCTATAGCAAATATTGAAATACATACATTGCAGCCTACATAAAATAAATACTTCGGAAACTAAATACTGCACAAGAGAGAAATAAATACACGCAAATATACCGTTATTTTCGACAAACGTCCCTGGAAAATCCCAATGTGGGAAAAATGGTGCAGCAGTTGAGGGTTTCATTACTATGCAGTAGTTTCTGAGTACAAATCTCTAGATGCCCAAACTGGCAATCTGATACAGAGAATAAACTGGCAAAGAGGTAATGAGAAAAATCTCACACTGTCACTGGCGATTCGAATCTGATCCAGGCTCTGGATGGCTAGCCCCACACTGTCTCTGCGTCAGCCTACGCAAATTTGTGTCACAACCTCTAGGCTCTGCGTCACCTCCTCCTCTGATCTTTTGCTGACTTGAACTTCGACCCTCTGGCCCTCCTATCTCACAACGTGACTTCTGGCTCTAGATCTTGATTTCTCCCAACAAAATTTTGAACTCCCTCTGAAGCTTTGCATTGCCTCTCTGAATCTCTTTGTGCCTTCTCTGCCTTGCACTCTTCGGATCTCACCCATCTGTCATGATCGTATGTTTGAAGGCTGGCCTCCCAAACCTAAAGGTTTGCCTTGTTATTTGATAATTGAGTATTCTAGTTTATTTGTCATGGAAACTTTGGGCATGGAATAATGGGAAGATTCGGCAGAAAGAGTGGCCTAGGTTTGTGCTTCTGTCCCCTAGGTCTCTTTTGAGATGTTAAACTTGCACCCTAGTCCCGTGGGATCTCTTTTACTGACTTATTGGTTTTAGGGATGGTACTACATGGGAAACCCTAATTTTGGTTGTCTGGTCCCGCTCCCCGATTCACGTATATTACTCTTTCGACTCATTACACCCACGATCATCTCTCCTCCCACTTGGTTCCGCATTCCTCCATTGGGTCCACATAGGGTAAACCACTCCCTCCCCTTGCCCCACATCTTGGGTCAGGCTTGGAATGATGCTCAAAGGTTGATGCAGCTAAAAGAAAAAGAAAAAGCATAATTGGCCACATTCAACGGAAAATTGTACCACAAAATGCAAAAGATGGTTGGGACAAAAGTATTTAGCACGTGGGAAAAGGCCATGACATGAGCTCTACCCCATTCCATGGCCACACCCTGATTCCTATATGGCCCTTGATGAGCCTCCTTTATTGTTCAAAAATCCATGATTGTCCCAACCCCCGTTGGGCTATGAACTGCCCCACTTTATAAGGGGGTATCCATTGTTAATTTTTGCAACTAGGGTCAAATTCCACCTTGGACAACTCAAATGACCAAGATGACGATTGCATTAAATTCCTCTTTTCGAGAGGATCAAAATCGACTTAAAGATCATCCTATTTGGTCAAGCGAAAGTTGATTTTGAATTATTTTATTCACTCATGAATAATGGAATGGGTCGGCCCTAAGCACATGTAAAATTGTTTAGGTTAGCCTCCATCCCAAGTGGACCCTCATGAAAGCCTATAAATAGAAGAGACCTCAAGCTCATTTCTATACATTGATCAAGCGATCTTCTATTCTCTTCTTGTTGTCTTGGTGTGCATAGGTTTGACGAAGGAAGTTACGCAAGGGTTCGAAATCCCAGGGGTGAAGCTTGCACGGATCTAGGGTTTCTGTTTCTCGGATGCAGGCACGTAATCGAGCTTTTTTGTCCCCGAACGCACACACATAGTGGCTAAGGGAGCGTCCAAGGAGTCTCAGATGCTTGAATAGAGGCCTGAAGGGAGTGTCCAAGGTTTCTAAGGTAGATCAGAAGATATTGGTCCCCGGACACTCGCACAGAGTGGGCAAGGGAGTGTTCGGGCAGTCCCGAACACACACACAGTGAGTAGAAGAGAGTGTTTGGGGGGTTTGGAGCGGATCTGAGTGAGTTTGACGCGGATGCACGCATATAGTCTTCCTGAGAGCGTCCAGGCAGACATAGATGCCCTCACACAGTGACCTAGAAAGCGTCCAGGGAGTTTTAGGCGCACACAATCAGTCTTTTTGGGAGCGTCCAAGGTTTTGATCTAGGGTTTGACAATTGGCTTCAATTGGCTTCAGTGGTCTGATGGATCAAGGGTTTCTCTCTGCTGTTCTGTAGTTCTGTAGTCTGTTCCTATTCTGTAAATCTCTGCTACAAGTTTATGTTTTGGGTTCATTGTACTCTTTGCTGAAAACTTTTTATGATGATCTGATAAAGAAGAAGATTTGAAAGGGTTTTCCCCCTTGCGGGGTTTTTCCCTGGTCTTGGACCAATCTGCTGTCTCTTATGGTTGTGCTGTTGTCTTCTTTGTCATTGCATATATGGTTCTATCTTTAGTTACAATTTATGATTGGATACATTGCTAATAATTGGATGCATTGTTAAATGATGATGTGAATTGGGCTAAAGTAATTGATACAACATAGAACAATTTGAAAAAATAACATGGTATCATAGCTGAGGTGAAGGACAAGCCCAAAAGAAGACAAGCATTGAAACCCTCATCATTAGAAGGAAGATTGCCTAGTCAAGGTCGAGATGTCTCCCTCTACTTTCAAGGAGCATGAAAAGTTGGGTGATGCATCAAACTTTGTTGCATGGCAAGTTAGGTTGGAGATCATAGCTGACAACAATGATGTGCTGGAATACATTCAAGGAAGGATGCCCGAACCTCTAGAAAATGCTTCCGCTTGCCTCAAAAACAGGTACAAGAAAGGGGAGTCCAAAGCAAAGCAAATTATAGCTGATGGTTTACAAGATCATTTACTTGCATATGTTGGGAATTTAAGAAAGTCTAAAGACATGTGACAAGATAGCCGACATATATGAAATCAACAATTTGAATGAGATTATCACCTTGAAAGTTCAACTCAAGGAAACCAAGATGAACAAAGGAGAAGCTGTTCAATCCTACATTATGAGGATATCTCGCCTTAGAGATCAATTGCAGAGAGTTGGAGAAAATGTGCTTGATAGGGAACTAGTAGATGTGAATCTTAGAGGTCTCCCTCCGATTTGGGAAACCTTTATTACTACAATAAGCAACAACAATGTTCTTCCATCATTTGATGAAATTGTTGGGAAACTTACACAAGAAGAATTGAGGATAATAGCAAGAGGAAGGATACAAATGAAGAGGGAGACGCTGCTGCATATATCACTCATGACAAAAAGAGGAAGGGAAAAGGAGGTCCATCAAGGAAGCCTCCTTCTCAAAATGCAAAAGGAAGGAATGACATGTTATAATTGCCACAAGAAAGGTCATTATGCTCAAGACTGTCCCGAGAAGAGAAAAAGACCACGTTACAACACCAGAAACAACAACAATAAAAGAAGAAAAGACAATCAAAGGAATAACCGCGATAGAAGATATGAAAGCAGAAGAAGAGATTCCTAAAGCGACCGTGAAGGAGATCATCCTCCTCAAAAGAAGTCAAGAGATCCCAGGTATGAAAGTAATGCTGTAAATAAATCTGAATATATTCTTATTTCTGCCTTACTAATTCTTCTCCACCGGATTCGTGGGATAGTTGGTTGGTTGATAGTGGGGCCACTCATCATTTCTCTAGATGCAAGGAAGTTCTCTCTAATCTAGTAGAGAGGGAGACTAAGTTGAAGATCATTCTTGGAGACAACTCCACTCATCCTGTGAAAGCCTTTTGGCCCGTCAAATTTTAGTTGAATTCTAGGGAATTAGTTCTGCTCCATGATGTTATGTATGTGCCAGGATTAATGAAGAATTAGGTATCTATATCCGCATTGGAAGATAAAGGGATGAGGGTTGTTTTCATCAAAGAAAAAGTTTTGGTTTGGTCTGCTGATTCACCTATGAGAGATGCATTCACATTAGGGTCAAGATTTGAAGGACTTTATAGAGTTACTGGAAGGCCACTTCTAGCATTGGTTCATGATACCAATCATTTGAGTGAATTGTGGCACCGTAGATTGGCTCATCTACACTATGATGCTCTTCTGAAATTGAAGAAATTGGTCTCATGTATTCCCGATGTTCAAGCCCATCGTGATGGAGTTTGCCCAGGTTGTGCGAGTGGAAAGAATACAAGGGGACCATTCCCCTCTAGTGAGAACAAGACAAATGGCATCCTCCATCTCATTCATTTCGATATATTTGGTTTGATGCCTGTGCATTCTATTGGTGGTCATCTTTACTACATCACCTTCATTGATGACTTCTCAAGAAAGACATGGATCTACTACCTTAAGCACAAGGATGAAACCTTTGAAATGTTCAAGGAATTCAAAGCCTTGATTGAAAATCAAACAGGGAAGAGAATCAAAGTATTCATGTCCGATAATGGAAGGGAATACATGTCAAACGAATTCATAGCATTTTGCAAGAAAGAAGGGATCAAGAAGGAAACAATTGTGCCATATACTCCTGAACATAATGGTTTAGTTGAAAGGAAGAACAAGTCTATATTAGAAGTTGCCCGTGCCATGCTCCATGATCAAAAGGTGCCAAAGTTCCTTTGGGCTGAAGCCACACATGCTGCTGTATATGTTCAAAATGGGGTGCCTCATTAGACATTTGAAGACAAGATCCCCGAAGAAATATTCACAGGTGTCAAGCCCGATATTAGCCATCTTCGTGTATTTGGATGCCCTTTATATTTTCATGTGTTGGAGGACAAAAGGAACAAGTTTGAAGCTATAGGAAGAAAAGGTATGTTTGTGGGTTATTGTGAAAATTCTAAAGCATATAAAATATATATTCTTGGTCAAAGGAAGGTCGAAATTAGCAGGGACGTAACATTCGATGAAGATGCAACCCTTGGAAAAGCAAGAGACCTTCCTTTGCCTCCTCCTCCCAAGTAGGAGAATGATGACATGGATATTCTAGATGGTCCTTTCGTGCCCGAGTCCGATATTGTTGATGATCCCATGGAGCCTATGGATCCTTTATATCCTCCTCCAAGTGATGCTCCTACTAGGAAGAGACCACTTTGGCTCTGCGATACTCTACAAAATGCTGAAATAAATGTTCTGTTCATGGATCATTTAGAGAAAGGAAGCAACCATGCAAGTATCAGGGATATGTTGTAGCTATGAGCACTATGATTCAAGGCGAACCGTCCCCATTCGAAGAAGCTGTAAGAGAACAAGTTTGGAAGGATGCTATGGTCGAGGAATATGAATCGATTGTGAAAAATGATGTATGGGATGTACTGCCAACACCGAATGGGAAGTCTGTCGTGACTTCAAAGTGGCTATTCAAGATCAAACATGGAATTGATGGCAGCATTGAGAAATACAAAGCAAGGTTCGTAGCTTGAGGATTCTCTCAGAAAGAGGGAGAAGATTATGATGACATATTTTCTCCCGTGGCTCGAGATACAACCATTCATTTGATAGTTGACCTTGCTGCTAGTCAAGGATGGACTCTTCATCAGATGGACATATAGACCGCATTCCTTCATGGCATGTTACGGGAAGAAGTATATGTTAAACAACCACAGGGATTTGAAGTGGAAGATCGAAGAACGCATGTTTGCAGGTTGAAAAAGGCATTGTATGGTTTGAAGCAAGCTTCCCGAGCTTGGTATGCTTACTTAATGAATGGGATTCATAAAAAGCAATGTTGATCCCAACCTCTACTTCAAGGTCGTCCAAGGTATGCCATTGATTTTGGTTTTATATGTTGATGATCTATTCTTGACAGGTAGTGAGCCTTTGATGATCAAGTGTAAGAGGGAGCTAGCCTCTGAATTCGAGATGAAGGACCTTGGTCTCATGCACTACTTTCTAGGTCTTGAGGTGTGGCAAAGGCCTGGTAAGATTTTGCTTTCACAAGGAAAATACGTTGTGAAGCTGTTGGAAAGATTTGGAATGACTGAATGCAAATCCATGGCTACATCGATGGAAATGAACTTCATGAAGTTATGTGGAGAAGCTGCAAGACCCGATTTGGCAAATCCATTCGAGTATAGACAATTGATTGGGGCTTTGATGTTCCTTGTGAACACCCTTCCAGACATATGGTATGCAGTAAACACATTGATTCAATTCATGACCGAGCCCCTCCATGCACATTGGATCGTTGCCAAACACGTATTGAGATATTTGCATGGGTCGATCACACTTGGCCTGAGATATTCTGCCGGAGAAGTTCAACTTCATGGATACACTAATGTTGACTGGGCAAGAAATGTTATTGACAGAAAGAGTACATCTAGATGTTGCTTTAGCCTTGGATCTACAATGATATCCTGGATGAGTAGGAAACAAAAGTCTGTAGCATTGAGCACCGCCGAAGCAGAATACATTGCCGCTAGCATGGCCAGCTGCGAAGCAGTTTGGTTGAGGAAGCTCTTTGGCGAGCTATTTGAGCAGGTCCTAGACACTACAGTGATATATTGCGACAACAAGAGTGGGGTCCATTTGGCAGAGAATCCTGTGTTTCATGACAAGTCCAAGCACATTGAGATTCAATATCACTTTATTCGAGACATGGTGCAAAGAGGAGCTGTTAGACTCCACATTTCGACAAATGAGCAGATTGTAGATATTCTCACCAAGGCATTACCAAAAGGAAAGTTCTTGGCCTTCAGAGAGTAGCTTGGATTGATGGATGTGGCCCCTCCGGATAAGGGGCAACACTGATTGAGGACACTGAGCCAACTCTTCTCACCCTGTTTGAGCTCCCAAGGTGGGGAATTGAGATAGAGGGCTGTTGGGGTTGAGGGATCTCTGGACAATAGGGTACTCCCCTGTCTGTTACCCATAGGGTTGGATATGTTGCTCCCCTATCTTCAGAGGGCTAGAGATGTTGCTCCCCTATTTGGTCGATGCAGAGTATACGCTAGTTGGCATCATACCCTTAAGCAAGGTTTGTTGGGAATACGGCTCCTTGTTTGGCCAACGGGTTGAGAGTGTATTGGGGTGTACAACCCAAGCTGATTATGATGCAGGTGTTCTACCACATGACTATTAAGGGACATTGATGGGAAGATTGGTAGGCAATAGGAGAGGGTTGAGACTTGCTCCCCTTTTGAAATTCCGGGTTGAGAATGATCTCCCCGATGAGATTCCAGGGTCGAAGATGTGCTCCCCTGTATGATAAAGTTATCCTATTGCTCGGTATGGGTGGAAGCTATTACTCACCGATTCGTCTTCTTTTAGATCTAAGAAAGCTTCAATAGGTAGAGTTGAGCAGAGACAACCAAAGCATGATGACAACATGACAAGATGATGTGTTGATCAACAAACAAATATTGGCAGGTGGAATTCTTCCTAGTTGAGAGGGAGTGTTAATTTTTGCAACTAGGGTCAAATTTCACCTTGGACAACTTAGATGATTTAGATGATGATTGCATTAAGTTCCTCTTTTCGAGAGAACCAAAATAGACCTAAAGATCACCCTATTTGGTTAAGCGGAAGTTAATTTTTGAATAATTTTATTCACTCATGAATAATGGAATGGGTTAGCCCCTAAGCACATGCAAAATTGGTTAGGTCTGCCTCAACCCCAAGTGGATCCTCATGAAAGCCTATAAATAGAAGAGGCCTCAAGCTCATTTCTACACATTGATCAAGCCATCTTCTTATTGTCTTGGTTCACACAGGTCTGACGGAGGAAGTTCGCGCTAGGGTTTGAAATCACAGGGGTGAAGCTCGCACGGATCTAGGGTTTTTGTTTCTCAGACGCAGGCACGTAACTGAGCTTTTTCATCCCCAGAGCCATGCACACAGTGGCTAAGGGAACGTCCAAGAAGTCTCGGACGGTCACACAAAGGCTTGAAGGGAGTGTCCAGGGTTTTTGAGGCAGATAAGACAATATTAGTAGGATTTTAAGCCTCTGTGGAAGTTTTTTGTAGCTTCATGTTCCGTATTATCCACAATTTTAAGTTCATTCTGCCGAACATGAAGCTACATGATTAGTTCTCCTGTGAGGCCTGGATTGATGTGTTCTCCATGGCGATTGTAGCAGGATTGATGTGTTCTCCTGTGAGGCCTGGATTGATGTGTTCTCCATGGCAATTGTAGCAGGATTGATGTGTTCTCCCTGTGAGGCCTGGATTGATGTGTTCTCCATGGCAGCCTGGATTGATGTGTTCTCCATGGCGATTGTAGCAGGATTGATGTGTTCTCCTGTGAGGACGGGATTGATTAAGTTCTCTTGTCGAGACATCCTACCCATGTAGTCTGGGACTCATGGGAAGTACCTTTCATTTGATCAATGAGCAGGGAAATGAAGTTAGGGACCATAGTAGTACTGATGGACGCATCGTTGTATCTATCGTACTCCCTACGCTAGGATGACCTCCATTGATTTGGGATCAATGATACTGGTCTAGGACCAGTGGTAGGAGTGGTACATTCTATGACACTAACTTCGGGTTGGTTGTTATTGGTCTGGGACCAGTTGTACGCACTCTGAGAGTGACTTTGAGTCAGTGGAGGATGTTACTGGTCTGGGACCAGTGGTAGGAGTTGTACTCACTATGACACTGACTTCGGGTTGGTTGAGACTGGTTTGGGACTAGTGGTGCATACTTTGAGACTGACTTTGAGTCAGTATGATACATCCTCGATCATTTCTTCTTCTTCATAATTCGGACAAAAGCAGAGCAAAGCATAACAGAGTAGAGCCGTACAGATCAGTACAGGGCAGAACAAGTCATAGTAGAACCCGCAGAATAGAGCAGCGCAAGGCAAGGGTCAGGCTGTACAGGGTAGTGCATTTGATGGATGAATAGTAATGACCGATAGACAGATTGTAGATGAAGTTCTCCCTAGTTGAGAGGGAGTGTTAAAATTGGCAACTAGGGCCAAACTTCATGTGGGTCATCTTAATCATGTCTGACAATATTTTTATTAGATTCCTTTCGTCGAGAGGTGTAGGATTGATATAAAGATCATCCGATTCCGATAAGTATTCATGGAGATATGAATTTATTTTGATTATGGAATTATTATCAAGCCGACCTACAACTCATGTAGGCTCAGAAGCCCAACAATCGCATCTATTCAAACATCAACAGTTGTGTATAAATACAGGAAGACTTTTCCTCATTTGCAGTCACTCATCTCATCACATCTCTCTCTCTCTACTGCGCAGAAAAGAGTCTCTTCTCTACTACGCAGAAAAGGGTCTCTCCCTCACACATGTGAAGCCGGAAGCTGCTAAAACTGAAGCTGCAACTACAGATCCAAACTTTGACCAGCGTGGACCATCAAACCTCCTCTTCTGATCTGCGCTGTAGGTTCATCTGAACCTCCTTTGAAGGCCGCAACTTTTGGTGGTGGAATCAAGTTGATCCGACGAACGGTTTGCGAGATATTGACTGCCCTAGTTTGAAGGAAGCTGCTGAAACTGACGTTGCAACTGCAGAAGTGAAGTTTGACCTGTGTGGACCAGAAGATCTCCTCATCTGAACTGCGCTGTAGGTTCATCTGAACCTCCTTTGAAGGCTGCAACTTTTGGTGGTGGAATCAAGTCGATCCGACTGACGGTTTGCGAGATATCGTCTGCCCTAGTATTGATGATGAAGCCGCTAATGCTGATGCTGCTGATCTAGGGTTTGCTATTGCTGATATAAATCAGATTTATTGTACCATTTCTCTCTGCTGAATTATTGAAGATAAAAGAAGATTTGATCAAAGGGTTTCCCCACACATTGTTTTTGCCCTTAAAAATTAGGGTTCTTAGGTTTATTTATACCAAGGCGCATGTCTCATTCTCTCAATAATCTTTCATTCATCTTCTATCTATCTGATTTGTCCTGATGATGGACCCCCTTTGGGGTTTGAAACGTCGGCAGAATGAACTTAAAACTGTGGATAATCCGGAACATGAAGCTACAATATTAGTACTCGAATGCTCGCACAGAGTGGTCAAGGGAGCGTCCGGGCAGTCCCGGATGCACACACAGTAACTAGAAGAGAACGTATGGGTGTTTGAAGTGGATCTGAGTGAGTTTGACTCCGGACGCACACATTTAGTCTTGCTGAGAGCATCTGGGCAGACACAGACGCCCTCACATAGTGACCTAGAGAGCATCCAAGGAGTTTTAGACGCACGCAGTCAGTGTTTTTGGGAGCGTCCAAGGTTTTGATCTAGGGTTTGATAGTTGGCTTCAGTGGTCTGATGGATCAAGGGTTTCTTTCCGCTGTACTGTAGTTCTGTAGTCTATTTCAGTTCTGTAAATCTCTGCCGCAAATTTATGTATTGGGTTCATTGTAGTTTGTTGAAAACTTTTTATGACGATCTAATAAAGAAGAAGATTTGAAATGGATTTCCCCCTTGTGGGGTTTTTCCCTGGTCTTGGACCAATCTGTTGTCTCCTATGGTTGTGTTGTTGTCTTCTTTGTCATTGCATATATTGTTCTATCTTCAGTTACAGTTTATGATTGGATACATTGCTAATAATTGGATGCATTGTTTGATGATGATGTGAATTGGGCTAAAATAATTGATATAGCATAGAACAATCTGTCATTAACATCCACTGCTATACACATCATGCTCTTATTACCTAAAGCCCCAAGCAGTTAACCAAAGTAAATCATAAAAAGGCAAAAGGCATAATAAGAAGGGTGGAAAAATCAAGGTCGGGGTAACTCATGCACCACGATTACTTCCTCCTACACATTATTTACCCAAGTGCGGGCTTCTCTTTTATTGGCTACCCTTGTACCATGGCATGTGATCCAAGTTTCCCCCTTTCATTCCCTACTCCATTCCATCATTATGCCACATGCCACCACCATTTGAAGGATGTACCACGGACATACCACCCCCTTTAGATGTAGAAACCACCTAATAAGATGCTTGGTTAACCCTATTTGGAGCTGGTAGACATTAGCACATGCCAAAGCCCACTTTGGAAGGGCATGCCATTATGAAGTGCTCACTTGTTATCCATGGTTTATAAACTCTTTTACTTGATTTCTTTAATGACTTCGTGTGCTGGAAAGCACGGGGACACATTGGATCTTATGCAGGATTGCAGGTGGTTTCAATTTGGGTTTGGTTTCCCTATACGAAGTCCTAACCCTAGAGGGCTACATTGGCACATGTAGGGTGTGTGTAGAGAGCCATGGGCCTCCACAACAGCAGGCAACACTCCATGGATCCCCACAACCATTCGGAGATTGCTTGTGGTTCACTTATTGGACAAGGAAGATGCACTTAATCCATCATGCCCAGCTGGCTCCAGAGTTGCACCATACACTTGGCAAATGATCCAGGACTTACACGGTGATGTGACATCACCTACACCATCATCCTAACCCTTGCAGGCAATCTACAAGCATCTTGGATTTGTTTGGAGACCCATGAGGACACTTGTGTGCCCCCCACATGTCATTTGGAGCACCACAAGTTATTACAAGGGGCCAACCCCTTGTCCACTACTTTTGGGAGTTCAACTACACATTATGGCACATATGGACTCCATTAGGCCTCCTCCAAGGCCCAATGACATGCACTATTCATTATTCGGCTTCTTGAGAGGCTTATTCTTTTGTTTATGAGCTACATTGGTGGGCTTGTTACCAAAAGTTAGTTATTTTGCACATTATTTTATTGTAGGGGCTAATGTAGGCCTAATTAGCTAAATCAAACTCATTAGAATGAATTTGATGTTTGGATCATTTTCTCTTGGTTTTGAGCTTCCTGTTTGGCAAATTTTTGATGGTTGGATATACTCTAATACATGTAAGTGCAATTTTAATGCTATTCTTTGCTCTATTTTTGTCACGTACATTGTTTCAATTTTAATGCTATTCTTTGCTTTATTTTGGTCACATACATTGTTGCTGGGATTTCGCTATTCTAGGGCTAATTTGTTGCATCTATTATTTTGAAGTTGTGGAAATTTTGTTTCTAGATAGTGATGCTTCATGTATGGTGATGAGTGAATGTTCGTAGGGATATTTCATGCTTGAAATTTATGTTGATAAGCCATCTATTTTGCAAAATGAAGTCTTTGAAATTGTTGTCCTTTGCCCTAGTGCTAAGTGAAGCTGCCTTTAAGCCTCCTTGACCAAGAAAATCAAATCCGAATTCATAATCATTCTTGAATCCAATCTCCCCAAAGGATTAGGCATTGGTCTACCATAGGTGATCACCCTAAAACCTATTTTTCTTCACTTTCTCCTCTTCTTTCTAGGTTTAGCCCCATAGGTCGGCTAGGGCATCGAATATCTCATAATCTGTTCATCTAAATCCTTAGATTTTTGGTCCAAAACTGTGCTGGTGTGTCATGAAGAAGCCCTCCAAATTTCATGAGATTTCGACGGTGGGATCTTGAGATATCACAAGCCCTAGCTCAAATACCAATTCTTGCCCTTCGTTTTCCTTAAGCTAGTTACCTCATAGGGATCATTGTGCCACCTTTCATTGAATTTTTTCTTTTATCCCCTTCTCTTCCCTGATTAGGTCAAACTCATCATTGGTTGCTAAACCCTCCCTCTTGACCTAACCTGGGGTCCATTTGGTCCTGTGTGGTCTCGTTTCCTATCAAAGCTAACTTTTCAAAGATCACTTAGGAATCCAAGTTCCATAAGGATTTTGAGGAATAGGAAGCTCCATTACATGACATACTCCCTAAACCTAACCCTTAAATCCTCATCAACCTTTCCTAGAAAATCCCTACACCTTGCTCACAATGCAAGCAAGCCCTAATTTTTGAGTTTCTCCTTGGAAATGGTGATTGGAATCACTTCTTATCCATTACATTGATATATTATTTGTAAGTGAGTCCTCATACTGGTCTCCTCCTATTGGTGAAAGTCAATAAAGAGTAGGGAGCCTTAGCTGAGGTGACAGTGGACTAAGTCTCCATTGTTTCCCTTGTCTTAGCAGTTGCCGCTTTAGGATTCCCTTGAGGAACCCTACAAGTTTGAGTGGTAACATTTTGGCGCCGTTGTCGGGGACACGAAACGTGTGTTTTGTTCCGCATATGACACATTGACATATCATTATTGGCGACTCCACTGGAAGAACGAAGCCCTAGTTCTTCATTGAACTTTAAGGTCGATGCTTGTAGAGTGATGCAAGCATTTTTCTAGGCATCTTTAAAATCACCCTAGTGACTCCTACAGAATATATATGTATACCCAAAGTAGGGTGTCTTTCCTTGATGATTTTCCCGCTTTGGACATTGCTAGCATCCCTGGGCACCCCAATCATGTCACAGGAAGGATGGTACGTGGGGTACTCGTGTTTGATGGTGACCCAAGCTCCACAATTAACCATGTGGAAATATTTAATGCACATACTTCAAAGGAGAAAGTGGACCACTAGGATGCCCTTATGTTGTTATTCTTTAGTTATCTCTATCGTCATAACTCATGGTTGCAAAATCACGAACCTAGGAGCATCTCATCTATTGAGGAGTTCATTGATGGCTTTCTTAGGCATTTTCAAGTATGCCCCACATTGAGCATTCAAGAGGAAGGCTTCATCGAGCATCATGAAGACCTTGAATATCTAAGTGATGAATGGGAAGATGAATCCTCCTTGGGTCCACATGATGAAAAGAAGGATTTTGAGAACACGTGTTGGGAAGGATGAGTCCATGGAAAATGAAGTTGAGACTAACCTTACCTTTCTCAAGGATATTACTTTCGATGAATCTCCTTTTGAGAACCTTTAAGAAGGTGACCCCATTAGCCCCTTGGAAGATGACATTGAAGATTACTTCCACATTGAAAAGGAGAAATGGGAAATTGTTGGTCCTCAATTTTATTGTGCTCCCATTTATGACAAGGAAGATGAGGTTGAGAGTGGTCCCCCCTTTCTCTCAGGCATTATTTATGATGACATATCCATCGATACCCTTGAGTAGAAGCGTCATTATTTTCCATTACATGAAAAGGATGATTTTGAGGAGGAAAAACTTGTTGAATATAATACTTCACCCTCCCCTTTGCCTTACTTTTTTTCATCACTTCAAGTCTTCCACTAGTGATTCCCTTGCCCCTTTTCAAATGATCCCGAGTGACCATGAGCCCTTTCCCCCTTCTAAGTATGGAGCCAAGGAAGAACCCCTCATTGACTACACTTTATCTCCTTTGACACACCCTCAAGATCATGATCAATTTATAATCCCCCTTTTTCGGTATGATCATCATGGAAAACCTACTTGTGTTTTTCCATGTCAACAGTTTCCCTTGCCTACTAATCATAATCCTATAGAGGCCATAAAATACGACATAAATGATAAGGACCATAATGGAAATAATATGCCCGAGGTTGCCACCTATCAAAAGTTTATGAGCCTAATCATTGACATCTCTATATTTAGGCTAGAAGAGAGGATCTCATGGACTAGATTACATCTTTTTATTTCCTCTTCTCACATGATCATCCATGTGTGGGAATTCTATTTTCTACTCCCCCCCGACCTTATCATCCATGTGATTTTATCCACATTCGCTTTGGCATTTTCTACATGAGTAATCATATAGGCTGACATATTTATATTGATTTGATGATATGTTGGTTGCATTAGCTTTATGACTACACTTAGTATTTTTTTTGTACCATATGCATGTTAGGGTAGGTTGCATTGCATGCTGATTTTCGCATTGGAACTAATGATATATGATATTTCTCATGGTAGATTAGCTGCATTTAGATTAATATTTCCATATTTTTATTTTTCTGTTGATTTTACGACCTAACACTAAGCATGGATGATCATAAGACACCATGAAAACATGCTTCCCCATGGGTTTAGTCTTTGAGATGTGCAAGTAACAGGTCTACGGTAACCAAGAGATTGTTGGTATTTTCATGACCTCCTATTCGAGTAGCTTTGCCCACTTTTCCAAGAGATCATGTCCTAGTTGGAGCCATATGTTACCCACCATTTTGTGGGTGATATCCCTAGGAGATTTTTTTCTCCATGATGGTCCTCAGCCGGCAGCTAGAAGCCCCTCGTAGCTATCAACTAGCTCGATGTGCAATTTCTCTGCCCCTTGAGCCAGCCGTGTGGCCCCTCACCCATCTGTCATGGTCGTATGTTTGAAGGTTGGCCTCCCAAACCCAAAGGTTTATGCCTTGTTATTTGGTAATTGAGTATTCTAGTTTATTTGTCATGGATAATTTGGGCATGGATTAATGGGGGATTTGGCGGAAAGAGTGGTCTAGGTTTGTGCTCTTGTCCCCTAGGTCTCTTTTGGGATGTTAACCTTGCACCCTAGTCCCGTGGGATCTCTTTTACTGACCTATTGGTTTTAGGGATGGTACTACATGGGAAACCCTAATTTTGGTGTGTGGTCCCGCTCCTTGATTCACATATATTACTCCCCTTCTACTCATTACACCTCCAATCATCTCTCCTCCCACTTGGGTCCACATAGGGTGAACCACCCCCTCCCCTTGCCCCACATCTTGGGTCGGGCCTGGAATGATGCCCGGAGGTTGCCGCTAAAAGAAAAAGAAAAAGCATAATTGGCCACATTCAACAGGAAATTGTACCACAAAATGCAAAAGATGGTCGGGACAAACACATTTAACACCGTGGGAAAAATCCATGACATGAGCTCTACCCCATTCCATGGCCATCACCCTGGATCCTACATGGCCCTTGATGAGCCTACTTTATCATTCAGGTACCCATGATTGTCCCAATCCCCGGTGGGCGATGAACTGGCCCACTTTATAAGGGGGTATCCACTGCTATACTTTATGCATCGTGCTCTCATTACCTGGAGCCTCGAACAATTAACCAAAGAAAATCATAAAAAGGAAAAAGGCATATGAAGAAGGGTGGAAAAATCAAGGCCAGGGTAAGTCATGCACCACGATTACTCCCTCCTACACATTTTTTACCCAAGTGTGGGCTTCTCTTTTATTGGCTACCCTTGTACCATGGGATGTGATCCAGGTTGCCCCCTTTCATTCCCTACTCCATCCCATCATTATGCCACATACCACCACCATTTGAAGGATGTACCACGGACATACCACTCCGTTTAGAGGTAGGAACCATGTAATAGGATGCCTGGTTAACCCTATTTGGAGCTGGGAGACATTAGCACATGCTAAAGCCCACTTTGGAAGGGCATGCCATTATGAAGTGCTCACTTATTATCCATGGTTTATAAGCTCTTTTACTTGATTTCTTTAATGAATTCGTGTGTTGGAAGGATGCATTGGATCTTACACAGAATTGCAGGTGGTTTCGATTTGGGTTTGGTCTCACTATATGAGGTCCTGACCCTAGAGGGCTACTTTAGCACATGTAGGGTATGTGTAGAGAGCCATGGGCCTCCACAGCAACAGGCAACACTCCATGGATCCCCACAACAATTCAGAGATTGCTCGTGGTTCACTTATTCGACAAGGAAGATGCACCTGATCCATCATGCCCAGCTGGCCCCAGAGTTGCACCATACACTTGGCAGATAATCCAGGATTTTCACGATGATGTGGAATCACCTACACCATCATCCTAGCCCTTGCAGGCAATCTACAGGCATCTTCGATTTGTTTGGAGACTCATGAGGACACTTGGGTGCCTCGACATGTCATTTGGAGCACCATAAGTTATTACAAGGGGCCAACCCCTTGTCCACTGCTTTTGGGAGTTCAAATACACATTATGGCACATATGGACTCCATTAGGCCTCCTCTAAGGCCCAACGACATGCACTATTCATTATTTGACCTCTTGAGATGCTTATTCTTTTGTTTATGAGCTAGATTGGTGGGCTTGTCACCAAAAGTTAGTTATTTTGCACATTATTTTATTGTAGGGGCTAATGTAGGCCTAGTTACCTACCTAAAGCAAACTCATTAGAAGTGTATAAATACAAGTGATGTGAATTCATTTTAGCATCATCATTTGGTTGGACTTGTATCTCTTTAGAGAACTTCGTAATCCTTCTTGGTGGATGAAATTTTGAAGCATGGAATGAATTTTGATGTTTGGATCATTTTCTCTTGTCTCAGAGCTTCTTGTTTGGCAAATTTTTGATGGTTGGATACACTCTAATACATGCAAATGCAATTTTAATGCTATTATTTGCTCTATTTTTGTCACATACATTTTTGTTGGGATTTCGCTATTCTAGGGCTAATTTGTTGCATCTATTATTGCGAAGTTGTGGAAATTTTGTTTCTAGATAGTGATGCTTCATGTATGGGCCATGTATGATGAGCGAATGTTCATAGGGATAGTTCATGGTTGAAATTTATCTTGATAAGCCATCTATTTTGCAAAACAAAGTATAAAGTCTTTGCAGCTACTCTTCTTTGCCCTAGTGCTAAGTGAAGTTGCCTTTAATGCCTCCTTGACCAAGAAAATCAAATCCGAATTCATAATCATTCTTGAATCCAATCTCCCCAAAGGATTAGGCACTGATCTACCATAGGTGATCACCCTAAAACTTATTTTTCTTCACCTTCTCCTCTTCTTTCTAGGTCTAGCCCTATGGGTCACCTAGGACATCAAATATCTCACAATCTTGCCATCCAAATACTTCGATTTTTTGTCCACAATTGCGCTAGTGTGTACCCAAGAAGCCCTCCAAATTTCAGGAGATTCTGACGATGGGATCTTGAGATATCGCAAGCCCTAGTTCAAAGACCAATTCTTGCCCTTGGTTTTCCTTAAGCTAGTTACCTCATAGGGATCATTGTGCCACCTTTCATTGATTTGTTTTTCTTTGATCCCTGTCTCTTCCCTGATTAGGTCAAGCTCATCATTGGTTGCTAAACCGTCCCCCTTAACCAAACTTGGGGTCCATTTGGTCCCATGTGGTCTCGTTTCCTATCAAAGCTAACTTTTCAAGGATCACGTAGGAATCCAAGTTCCATAAGGATTTTGAGGAATAGGAAGCTCTATTGCATGACGTACTCCCTAAACCTAACCCTCAAATCCTCATCAACCTTTCTTGAAAACCCTACACCTTGCTCACAAAGACAACAAATCCTAATTTTGAGTTTCTCCTTGGAAATGATGATTGGAATCACTTATTATCCATTGCATTGATATATTATTTGTAAGTGAGTCCTCATACTGGATCTCCTCCCATCGGTGAAAGTCCATAAAGAATAGGGAGCCTTAGCTGAGGTGACGGTGGGCTAAGTCTCCATTGTTTCCCTTGTCCTAACAGTTGCTCCTTTAGGACCCTTGCCAGTTTGAGCGGTAACAAGACCTATACATCCACTTTAGCCAAAACATTAGTCAAATCAACATCAAAATTTCGAGGTTCCGACTTGAGTACATTTTCATATTATGCATGAGGTTTGTCCTTCTTTTGGAAGGTAATATCAGAGCTCAAACTTGCTTGGCCTTGGTAAGCATTCCCTCTTAAGTATTGCAATCCCTTGAACCTTTCATTGGTTTCCATGACCATGATCGACTCCTTTGCAATGTCAACATGGATTTGATCAAACTCTGGATGGAAGTAAGTCACTAAGCAAGACATTGAAAGGAGCACCATCATTGACGACATTGAGGTGCTTGGGGACTTCCTATTCCTCCACTTGATTATATGGACACTCTTCCTATGTATGATAATCACCACAGGGTTGGCACCAAGGAGACTCCTCATGCCCCACCAAGTTGGTTGGGGCAAGGGTATTTGGAACATTTTGTTGAGTAACATGGTCTCCTACGAGTGCTTTCTTTTTTTGAGGTCCTTCTGTTGGAAAATTGCAATTTGGTAGCTAACAGTTCAGATTTTCCTTATTCCTTAATATTTGCTTGTGAACTTTAATTATCTTCTTTTGTTTCTTTATTAGATATTTTCATCAAACAAATATCAATATCAAAAACAGTAAAGACAATGGACACAGATATTAGGCTCCAAGCCAGGGTAAAATCCCCCAAGGGGAAAACCCAGAAAAACTCCTCTCTTCTTATAGAATCTGTTTCAAATGAGACAACAAAGACCCAAACCCTAGACCAAGTCCTCTTCGAAGTGCGAAGTCAGCCCTTCCAATAGAATCAAATCACTACAGCTCAAACCTGCATCAATTTGCAACTTAGACCACAACTTTGACCTTGCAACTTCATCTTGCAACTTCGGCCTTGTCGTTGCTACAAAAACCCTAATTTTGGCTTCTTCAAGAGATCCTTTTTCTGAGCAAAGACAGATCTTCCCAAAGTCAACGAAGTTAAAACAAAGTATTTCCTCTTCCAACAACTTAATACTGCAATTCGTCCCACTGCAACTCAAACCTGCAATTACGACCTTCCTGGGAGTTGCATAAACCCTAATTCTCTGCATGTGTGAGAGAGATAGAGACCCAAAGCAAGTTTTCTTCCTTCTTTTCTTCTTTTAGACCTTCACTCTTCTTGTCTTCTTGCTTCCTAACTACAGATCAAACTTCTTTTCTTGAGATCAAACTTGTGAGTGAGTGAGTGCCAAATGAGGTCGAATATTCTCCTTTATATAGCCTTTCCAAAGGGTCAAATTCCCACCTTTAGGCCGACTTGAAGCTGTCAAGGACGACTTGTACTTTGGAGGTTTCTAGGACTTTCTCGACTCAAAATAAATTCTTTTACAATATATATTTTACCAGGAAGTGTCTTATAAACATGATGTTGATTCTCTAGACTCATGACAATATATCCTATGACTTAACAAACCCTAGAAGCATGAAGACCATGCTTTTACCTAGAAGACCATCAATAAGAAGCATGAAACCCATGCTTTAAAATAATAACTTCTTCTTTTCTTCTTTTGTTTGTTTCATAAGATACATATTGGAATGAGTACAACAACAATTATGAAGACCGAAACTAGTTACATTTCCAACACTCCCTCTTAACTAGGGAGATATTCATAATTATACAACTAGTACAACATCATTCTCAAGATGAAGAGTTCTCATAAGAAGAGTCGGATTGATAAGCCAACTGTAAGCATCAACATTATAACCAGCACTGCCTTTTGAGGCCTAACTAGATAAGTTCAACTTCATTCAAGAGAATTATGCTGGGAGGCTTTACGTGTGATACTATATTATCTCTACAAGGCACATACCCCATCTGGATGTTCACAAGGTATGTCCTTTTAAGACTATTCTTATCTTGGATTTTCCAATCCTCAAAGAATATTCGTCCTCTTCGACCACTCTTATCTTGGATACCTATCCCATCCTCAAAGAGTGTCAGTGCCTTTCCTTTCTTAGATGCTTTATCCTCAAGGAAACCACAAATGCTTATCCAATCCTCCACACCATTCTCTCTCCAAGGCCTTCACTTAGACTTACGGTTGTTAGTCCTGGTCTAGTGCTTAACACATGAAGAAGATAATGCACATGTGATGTCCATCATCACTCCCTATCAATCAGAGAGGATATCCCTATTCGTTCTTGACTAAGGAATAAATCCTTGCTCCTATTCAAGGAGACCCCTTTACTCCCTCTCAAATCTAGAGGAGATTCCAAACTTCCATTCTATTTGAGAAGTCAACACCACAAGCCTTATAGATTGTCTCCATAAGAGAATTAGCTACTTGTTCTTCATAGCCGCATGGTTCCCTTTTTCCTTCGCATCTCATTACATCGAGCTTGCTTCCTTTCAAGGTATCATGGAGCCATCTTCTTTCTTCAATCTTGTGACGAGATTCAATTCATCAATCTTGCACATCACATTCATCACATTCATCTTGACATCATCAATGAAGGGATTGTATTGAGCATTTCCAAACTTCGAGTTGATCATAGCTTCCTCATGAAAGTGATCTCCTAGTTGTTGTACGAACTTGACCTTCAGGTTATCTTATCACACTGCTACCTTTTCATTCCAAGATGAACACATCTTGACTTCATGATTGCTAAAATCACATATTCAGTCCATACAATTGAACTTACCTCAATTGTCATTATGTATTCCCACATTATCCTTCCAGGTAGCAAAACAATATCTTAACTAGATAACCAATGAAATTATTAACACTAAACTTACCTTGTCATGATGACCTTCTCATCAAAACATCAACATCCTCTTGATCCATCTTCACAAGAGTCTTCATGCATTAGTGTGCCCAAGGATCAAACTTGATTACCAAGTTACAACATTCTTTCGAAGGCTATACTAGATGTTGATCATTATAGAAGCAAGTTACAACATTCTTTCGAAGACTGTACTAGATTTTGATCATTATTCTATATAATCTAGTGAGAAAGTCTTGATCCACTTATTCATTCTAGAGTAAGTCAAATTCTTCTTTTAATCATCATATAACCATACTATGCATATTTCATGACTAACTTCTTTTATAGGATTTTGAATGCATGAATCCTACCCAAGAGTTACTTTAAATATGCAATGCTATGTTTTTATTCAATCATCTAGCAATGAGCCCTAAAATGAGTCTGCAACATGACCAACTACATGCCTTCATCCTTCAAGAGTATAGGATATACACTAACCTTGTCATAATGCTACTTCCAATAACCTTCCAAAATGATGGTTCTTATAGGATCATGATGATCCACCTTAGCAAAATGACTACCTCTAACATTATGTTAGAATGCCTGGATGAACAATAATATGCAAAATGGCTCCATTCTTCTCAATTAAAAGACTAGATGATTCCTGCAAAGCAACTCAATGCTACTATCATATGCTTCTACTTATGATGCCATGCTTCTAGACAATGCATGTTATTCCAAAGGAAAGACCAATTTCATTAAAGAACTTCATAGAGATGATGCTTTCTTCAATTGCTAAAGATCCTTGACATCTTCTTTCTTCAGCTTCTTCTCAAGTTCTTCCATTTCTCCAGTTGTGTGAGCTTCGTTTCTTTCCTTTCTTTTGTTGTTTTGTTTGTTTGGACAACCCCTCTTAAAGTATCCATATTCATTGCACCCAAAGCATTGAACCTTGGACATATCTGGCTTCTTCTTGGACTTTCCAAACTTTCCCTCTTCAACTTCTTGGTTCTCACTTGAAGGCTTGAGACTGTTCATTTGATTCGATATCATCCTTTAACTTGATTCTTGTTTCTTCTAGGATGCATTGAACCCACAACTCATCAAAAGTAGTTGAGTCTTTCTTAGAGTAGATGCTTGTTGAAAAACTGCTCCATTCTGGTGGCAAAGCACTTAGTACACATATGGTCATTTCAGAAAAAAAATAATTTGTCTTGTCAAGCCCCTGCAACTGATCTCTTATTTGAGAAATCTTCATAAGAAAGGAGGCCATGTCCTCATCCTTCGATTTCTTCATTTTATATAGCTTATTCCTCAAAAACATATTCTCTTATGATGTACTTATAAAGTACAATTTCACTAGCTTGTCATACATAGCCTTTCAAGTCTTCAAGTAAGCAACAAATGGAACAAGATGGTCCTTAATGGATTCCACAATGATCCTTTGTGCCCTTACTTCCCCTGTCTTATATTTTGCTAACTCTTGAGTCTTGTCTTTGCCAGGTTCAGTGACTTCCCCAAGAACATATTCCATTTCTTCATGTTCTGTAAGTGCCAGGTCAATCCTTTTCTTCCATGCTAGGAAATTTGCTGAGCTAATGAGCTTATTTCTTTTCTTGTAGACATAACCCATATGACCTATGTTGAGAAATCTAGGGCATATTAATTAGGCTATTTCTCTTTGATTAGTAATTTCTTGTGAATGCTTTTACTTCATTAGATTAGTATCTCCTTTTTGCTTAAGTTATTAGTGTTCTTCTTCATCAAACAGCTACCAATGCATGGCCATAAATAGACAAGAGACACAGAATGTAAGCTATCAGCTAGGGCCAAAACCTCTCACTCTTTGAGAGGAAAACTTGCACAAATTCTTCTTATAGAGATTTCAATTGACGAGTACCAAGACCAAGACCTTTGACCTATTAGCCACTCCAAGACCAAGACACTAGTTCTCTTCACTGTCTTCTGCTCCTTTCTTCTTTGTGTCTCCTCTTCCTTTCTTAGCACTGAGACTACTTCATTGAAAGCTTCATCACTGCATGAACTATAATGGCACCGAAGCGAAGAGGCAACAAACCCTTTTCACTGTGGTAGCATCTAACTGTAAAGAATCCGAACTGTGAGCCCTTCAAACTCTTCTTTGCTATGGTATCTCCGAATTGTAGTGACATCGAATATGTCACTGTCATTATCATCTGAATCTCAGAGGTAAACCCGATCCTTTGATTGAGGGATAGCATTGATCTTATCTTTGTAAACTTGTCTCCTTATTCGAGCTCCTATAGCGAACCTGTCTCTTGCAATATACCCGAACTTGTCTCTATTCCTTTTGGCACCCGAACTTAGAGAGATCTGAACCTTCCTTCATTGCCACTGTTCTCCCGAAATCACATAAAGACATCTGAATTTCTAACTGTGATTGTCATCTGAAAATCTCAAAAACATATCCAAATTTTTCTTTGTCTGAATGCAAAGAGCCTGCCCATGTATATATAGTGGTTTGTCCCATAAATGAGCTGACCTATACTTATCCAAATAGGTGTGTCTACTTTAGGTGAGTCGACATGAGATCTCTCTATTTTGAGGCTGATTTCAAGAGGAGGACTAGTGCTTGTCATTGGAGGGCTTCATGACTATTTTATAGACTCATATACATTGTTATATCCCCAAGAAGGGTTCTTCATACATGACATTGACTCTTTGACTTTAATGACAAATCCTAAGGCTCTCAATGGGAGCCATCTAAATAAAAAATCTCTTGCTCATGAAATCCTTGAAGCAAGCATTGCAAAATAATTTTATTTACTTCTTTACATCATTTACAAAAGTCACAATTACATGTCATTATGAAGACCGAACCTAGTTACACTTTTCAACAACCTGTATATTTAGACAGAGAATAATATAATACTTGTCAACCAAGAGTCTTTTCTTTTTTGATGATGTCTCCAACTATCTCGAGGCTTTCAAGATCTTCAATGATGTCGTAGAAAGATGTTTTCTAGGATACCTTCAACGACAACTTTCAAGAGTGATGACTAATGCCAAGATCCTTTGATGCTTCCTTCAAACATGTCTTCCAATGAGCCTTTGAATATTTCTCCTCTTAAGAGAGATCAACAAGCTTCTTGTAGTCTTCTTCAGGCTTTCTTTTGATGAGGGCTTGATGTAGTCTTCTGCAAATTATTCCCCTTTGCAAACCCTTCTTGTGTCCACAAGATGATCCCTCCAGATGCCTTCTTGTTCACCTTAGCTCTGATTCCATGTTGGAAACTTGCAATATGGCAGCTAACAATTCATGTTTTCCTTATTCCTTAATACTTTCTTGTGAACTTTAATTATCTTTTTGTGTTTCTTTATTATATCTTTTCATCAAACAAATATCAAGATCAAAAACAGTAAAGACAGTGGACACATATATTAGGCGCCAAGCCAAGGAAAAACCCCTCCAAGGGGAAAACCCAGAAAAACTCTTCTCTTCTTATAGAATATGCTTCAAATGAGACAACAAAGACCCAAACCCTAGACCAAGTCCTCCTAGACCAAGTCAGCCCTTCCAATAGAATTAGATCACCACAACTCAATTCTGCATCAATCTGCAACTTTGGCCACAACTTCGACCCTGCAACTTCATCCTGCAACTTTGTCTTACAACTTCGACCCTGTAGTTGCTATAGAAACCCTAATTTCGGCTTCTTCAAGAGATCCTTTTTTGAGCAAGACAAATCTTCCCAAGGTCATCGAAGTCCAAACAAAGTTTTCCTCTTCCAACAACTTGATACTGCAACTCGTCCTACTACAACTCAGACCTGCAATTTCAGCCTTCCTAGAAGCTACAAAAATCCTAATTCTTCGCACATGTGAGAGAGATAGAGCCAAAAAACAAGTTTTCTTCCTTCTTTTCCTCTTCTAGACCTTCACTCTCTTACTTCCCAACTACAGATCGAACTCCCTTTCCTGAGATCGAACTTGTGAGTGAGTGAGTGCTAAATGAAGTCGAATATGCTCCTTTATATAGCCCTTCCAAGGGATCGAATTCCCTTCTTTAGGCTGACTTGTACTTTGAAGGTTTCTAAGGCTTTCTAGACTCAAAATAAATTCTTTTACAATATATATTTTGCTCGAAAGGGTCTTATAAACATGATGTTGACTCTCTAGACTCATGAAAATATATCTTATAACCTAACAAACCCTAGAAGCATGAAGAACATGCTTTTACCTAGATGACCATCAATCAGGAGCATGAAACCCATGCTTTAAAATAATTAACTTCTTCTTTTCTTCTTTTGTTTGTTACATAAGATACATATTGAAATGAGTACAACAACAATTATGAAGACCGAAACTAGTTAAATTTCCAACAACTTATTAAATTGTGGTTTAGGAGGGAAGTTTTGGTGGGATCCCCTTTCTCTTTCCAACATTGCTAGCTTTTTCATCATTTCCATTTGCCCTTGCATCAACTCATTAGTAACTTTATCAAAATTTTGGGCAAATGCTTAGGTTCAATTTGAGCCCTAGGATAGTCAAACAAGTCAATCCTAGATACATTCATATTTTTCTCAATTTTCGCAGCCAAGCTTTTAGCTTCATCCAAAAATTAAGGTGTCTTATCTCTAAGGGAATATGTTAGATGCCCAAGGAAAGCTCGCACATATTTATCAAGGATTATACAGATTAGGGACTTTCTTGAGTAGATTTTCAAAATGATGAGTAAATTCCTTGACAATTTCATTCTTGGTTTTCTTGGCTTCAAGGAATTTCTCAAGGAGCATGGCACCTTCCTTGACTGTGGCCCATCTTTTGTGATGTTCCTTTTTTTGGTGGCATGATTAGGATGGACTTTTAGAGTTGGGGACAGACATGTCACAGGTGCAGGTTTACTTCATCAGCTGGCCTAGGGGCTTTTAGAGATGTTTTATGGGGTTTGGAGGATTTCACTTGCCATATTCCATCGTCAGGATTGATTCCGCACAACTTCTTTTTCCATTGCATTTTGATAATTCCCGTAAAATAGGGTTATTATTGTGCCTAACTCAATTAATTATGCTTAAGGTGGCATTCCGAGAGGAATACTTGATAGAACACCTTAGTGTAATAGCTCTTTGGAACCAGAATGAGAAGATCTACATTGCTGGGATGGTTAGTTGTGATTTTCAGTGGCCTAAGGAGGCATGGTGGCCAATTTACCATTTTCCCACATTAAAAAGATATTTTAATTAATGTGCTCAATGATTAGAATAATAATAAAATAGGAGCTTCTATAGGGCTCCATCAGATCTATAAAAAGAGGAGGAGGCGGCCATTGGAGGACATCTTGGATTTGAGCATAGTCTTGTGTGAGAGGTTTGAGAACCCGATTCTCTACTTCTGTAGCTCCTTGGGTGATTTAGTGAGATTGGGCGAGTACCCATCACCCTTTGGTCACTTCATCCAGAATTCACAGGAGAGCTTAGCAGTGGCATTTCAATTCAGTTTGGAGGGCCACCACAACATTGGAGTAGATTCTTAAGGCCAGTTTTTCATCTCAGCTATTTTGTTGTATCATGTAAACCCTAGTTTTCTATTATAATAAAAGTTGATATTGTTCCTGTTCATCTTGTTGTTAATTTGTTGTATTCTATTGCTTATATTTTTTACATGGCAATGTTCTGTTAAATAAATGGTAATTTTTATTGAGTAATTTTGGTTGAGTTGGATTTCCGCAAAATATCCCGTTTGGGATATTACATCTTTTCTTGAAGTCTTGGAGAAAGGTATCCCAATCAGTGATACTACCTTGGGGTAAACTAAGGTAGCAATCCCTTGCACTTCCTTCTAAAATCAAGGCAAAGAGCATCATGCCTACATCCTCATCCATGATCAATTTAGCACTCACTGCCCAATCTTTTTGTAGTGATGGCATTTGCGCCATTGAACTTAGACAACCTTTCACAATACTTCTCTGGCAAAGGATGTAGAGCATTAGGGAATTTGCTAACATCCAATGGCCTAAATTCAGTTATGAGTCATGGTCTATCCATGGCGCTAGGGGTGGTATTATCTACGAATAGACTTCTAATCACATGAATTTTGGTATCATAGGGGATGTAGTTTCTTTAGTAGTTTTTTGGGTAGTCCTCTCCTTTCTTGGAGCTATGGTGTCGTCAAAAGAACTACCAAGAATTTTAATAGGGTTGCTTTCAGGAATCGCCAGAAGAGAAGTTATTTTGTTGTCTTAAATATTCTCTTCAAAGGAAATGCAACTTAATCTTCAAATATCAAGGTGATTGACTCAAATTCTCCCTGGCAATGGCGCCAGAAGATGTTGCCTCACAATCTCCCAAGTCTTGTGAGGGGTCTCACAAGACAAGAGCCAGACCAAGGGACAACACTATGAGGTGGAGGTCCACTGACACCACAACTCACCACCTCCTGCTCTTTAGTGGACTTTCACCACAAGGGAGGCTTCCCTATATAGGTCACCTAATAGATATTCAAGGTCTAAGGCTTAGAGGTGACGAGGATAGGCTCAAGAATGGTGTTTGGTTTAAGGACAAGGCTTAATCCAATAAAGACAAGGAAAAGCGTGCCCTCTAAGAGACCTATCTAGGGCACTTATGACCTAGGATTTAATGAATAAGAAAGGACAAAGGCTTACCAAGGTGCATAAGGCCAAGAAAAGGCTTGTTAACAATAGATATGATCAACAATTGGAAGAAGAAGCCTTCAGGAAACCCTAAGTTGAAGCCTAGGGTTAGGTTAGGATTTACCCTAGGGAAAAACCTAAGGCTTGTGACGTCATCCCTAAAATGGAAGAATTTGTTGTGGAAAAGGATTGGTCTTGATGGAATGACACATGAAGAACCTCCCAAAGGCCAACATGGTCTTCCTAGTTGAATTCGTCCTTAGCCCTAGCCTAGTGGCTTGCCTTGAAGGGCCAAAAATTGAAGAAGAGGGAGAAAAATTAAGTTTAGAAGGATTTTTTATGATCACCTATGTGGAAGGCTAGTGCTTGATCCTTGGGTGATGGAGTCTAAGGGGGACCTACAAATGGAAGAATCAAATCCTAATTTGGAGTAAGGGTAAGAAAAGCCCTAGCTATCACTTTATGAGGGGATAAAGTCATTGAAGAGAGCTTCACATGAAGATTCATTCAAGGGATTATCACACATTCCTTAGGATAATGCATACAATACTTTGCCAAGATTTCGTAGAAAAATATTCAATAAGACTAGCACATAGAATCTTTAACAACAACCATTTCATGTAATAACCATACAAATATATTCAAAATATAGAATACTTACAAGAAATGCATGAACCAACCCTTTATTATCTCAAAATGATGTTTCCAGAACAAGAGAAAGTCTCCATAAAAAAGAACCTCCATAATAGATCACATCTCCACAAGTATACAAGAATATTTCAGCCCGGTTGAAATCCTCTAAGGAGGCCAAGTTCTCCACAAGTGATGATGAAAAATGAAAGTGAGGTGACCTCTATTTATATGAGGTCTACCTCAATGAATTTTAACTAATGAGAGCCCCTAAAACAAGTTTGACACGAATTAGATCTTGGGTTACAAACTAACCAACTAACTTAAAGATAAAATAGAGTCTAGACCATAAATGCCCACACTTGTGAGCCATAGACTCAAAATTGCCGACTTCATGCCCTTTTAGGGCTCCAAATGCCATGCTAGGTTGTGATGAGGTCTAGAAAATTGTCATAGTTTCTGTATCATCCAAAATTTGAGGGGTGTCCCTCAAATCCACCTCAAATCATCCTTTGAGTTCCCAAATCCAGCGTGGATGTCACCATGTCATCTCTATGGGTCTCCAACTGTCAAAACAGGGCCTCCTCTCTCTAGCATTAGAGCTCCCTCAAGGGAAGCAAACTCCCCTTAGTCTCTCAATGGAAAACTGTCCTCATTTGGGGTTTGAATCAAATTGTATCCATTAGGTTATGTCAAGGCCAATCTGGGGACATATTGGGTCGAGTGGTGCAATCATCAAAATCCTCTATGCTGGGTCAAAGTAGACCAACTTCCTAGGTCTCGAGGGTAATCTGGGAGATGTAACACCTACTCAAGTCATCATGAGGTCCAACTCCTCAATGTTGCATTTGCTAAGCCATCTATCTCCTTGAAAAGGCTTGGGTACCTGTGGAGTGGGTGCACTCAAGGCTTGGGTTGTTGTGGCCCACCTGAAAAAACCAACATGAACTCAAGCGAAAACAACCCTCCATCAGAGACTAAGATCATATGAGGATCTAAGTGGAACAAACTTGAATGTTAAGGGCATATTGATACTTCAAACAAGGATCACCTTCCGATATCTAATTAGACCAAGTCTTGTAAATGTGTTCCCTTCCTCGGTGGAGGTGATTAATGGTAAACCCTATTAGGCACTTCCTAGCCCTCAAGGGGAAGTGGCATTTCCAAGGTCAACCCCTCAATTAATAGGTGTTAGTGTAAATGTATGACAACAAAGAAGAAAAGGCTTCATGGCCAAGCGCCATGGTTAAGGGGACTAGTTGATGGGGAGACCACATCCTGAGTGCATGAATGTAAGGCTGGAGGAATCATGGAGGCATGAGTTACCTTGCTCGCCCCGCTTTTTCCACCTATTTAGTTTGCTTTTTACCTTTTCTTGATAATGCTTTGCATTATGGTGCATAGCTCGAGGATTAGAGCTTGCTCTTTATGATGTAGCATTTTATATTATCCCTTAAGATGAGATGGTTTATTGCTCATCAGGGTTGTGACATGCAAGGGCTCCTTTTGACGTAAAGTAGCATCATGTGCTCAGGACCCGGGTGATGGCTAATGAGGAGGCTAGACCTCATGCTAGGCTTTTTTCCATGTGCTAACTTATGTCTCAGCCATCTTTTGTATTTTGATTTCCTTTTTTTCTTTTATTGTGGCCATGATATGCATTTCCATTCTTTTAGTTGCATCAACTTCAAGGGCAATGTTTGTCTGCCCTACTCGAGGAGTGTGGACACGAGGGTGCCAAATCCCTAATGAACCAATGACAAATTAGACCCGAAGATTTGAGGTGGTATATGGGGCTTGTAATGTGTTATGGAAAGTGTCATGTATGGTATAGGGGATAATGAACACGCTATCTCAATCCAGGTTTTCCAAGTAGTGCCCCTCCTATAACCCTATGGCCTTAAGAGAGGTCGCATTGGACTAGGGCTAAAGGTTAACCTCCCTGGTAAGGTGAAAGAACAAATTTATAGTCAAGATCAGTCAATCTTCCAGATCATCTCTTTATCCATACTAAATGCCCATAACAAACAAGTATAAGCACCCAATTGCAAAATGATCAAAGTAACTTTTGAATAGTAGCCCACCTTCATTCAAGAGGAAATGGCAGATGGTGAGAGGTATGTGGCTGATGCAGATGGTGGAGACACATGGCATATCATCATCTAGAAGTGAATATCAGGCTGCTGGTTGGTTGGCTATTCGGTTTCTCCTATGGGTTTAACCATTTTGGTGGGAACAGGTCTTGTGTGTTTATGTTGGTTGGTGTGTTGGGACCAGTCAACTAAATGCTTCTTGCTAGTTTCAAAAGGATTTGTTGTGATTGTGGTGGGAACTACTTAGGCCAATGCCCTGCCATTGGCAACTTGAATTAAAGTTTTTGCTATAGTAGAAAAATGATAGTGCCCAACATTGTCCAATCAAATTGTATGTTGGGTTTTGTGAGGGCTTATGTTGTACTAAGATGTGCATTGTAGAATTCTGATGGATAATATGTGTTTGTGTTGGTCAGTGGTTTGAGATTCTACTACATGTACTAAAGCTATATGCGCTCTTCTTGTTAGTTTCAAAATGATAGTATTTAAAAATTACTAACATATAGCAATTCTTGTTTATAGTTGCATTTGGATAAGGGTCGTGACTATGTATATACAAAGGTATATGTAAAGATGTTCAATACATGTCCATATTTACATGTTCAGTGCTTCTAATGTACCTACAACTAAGTATGGATATACAAATAATTTCTTTTGTTCTGTTGTTGGATTTGGGCAAGATCACAAGTATTTTGTTTTGTTTGCTTTCTGCTTCTAGCTATGATTAAATTGACAGAAGAAATTGCCTGAATATTAGATCTTAAATATCGTCAGGCATACAGCTTTCATCTTTTCTGGTCTGTTTGTGTGCATATTTTCATACATGTTTTGAATTCAAACCATGCATCACGTTACAATTAAATTTATAGGGATTATTATCGTGCATCATTTCTTCCCTTCTTTTTGATCCCATGCAATCTTGAATTTTTCTCATGGAGGCTCTATGCATAATAAACGGTACTTCTTACTCATTCCAAAATAGAGATTTTGCCAATGGGTCAGGGAGTCAAACAAACCATTTCGATTACTTAGTATTGTCGTGGAAGATCAAATTATCGATGGTATTTGTTGATCTTGAAAAATGTTTTCATCAGTTGCATTGATGATTTTTACTGTATAAGTTTCCTACTTGTGGATGTAACCATTTCTTCCAGATACTAATGAAAGAGAATCAAACTTGACCTGCGACCACGAAGTGTCAATTTTGAAAAGGAGATTAGTAGAATCTGCTTATGAAATTGAATATCAGGTTAGTTAAAATGACACATTTATTAATTTAGCTATTATATTAAAAAAATTGTTTTGAAATTGTTGGTTTCAACTAATGCTAGTAAGATATGCCTTGCAGAGAAGAAAGTGCCTTCCATGAGAAGTTGAACCGTCTTTTTATAGATCTTTTCAAAGATGAGTGTTGGGCTTTTCTAGCATGCTTGATTCTTCCATTTATATTCGAACATAAATTTTGTCTGTTTATTTGATTCCAATTATGACATTAGTTCCATGTTAAATGCTAGAATTCTTATGGGGTTGGAACATTCCTCGCTGCCTTCTGGTAATATTAGGTTATGCGTTTTTCATTCTGTATCATGTGTGGATTCTTGTTTCAAATGATAATTTTGCTACCCCTTATGTTGTCCTTTATAGATAGATATGCTCATCCTCTTGATAATTTACATTTAAAAAAAATAATCTGAAGATTATAATTAGAGTGGAATATATGACAACTAATATCCTTTTGGCTTATAGGAGCAATCACAGAAAGGTTTTCACTTTGATTGCAATATGTAGTTAACTCATTTATGTTTATGTGGTAACAATCAAGTAATAATTAAAGATATGCATGTGATCGGTTAAGCAAATTTTGTATCCTAACATATTTGCAAAATATATGGGGTTCTCACTTTAATAGTAAATGCTTTCTCATGCAGCAAGGGTAATTTATGGGATTCTTGGCATATTAAGCCATACAGCAAGTCGATGAATAATTCATATTAATTATGTTTCTCAAAGTCTTCTAATTTTCTAAATAGTGGAGGATGTGGTTCATATTAAGTAAATCATTTCACTAAAACTTATATTGAATTGTAAATGTTATTTGGAGACCGGGCATCTTTGTCTTGTGCCTTTCTTCTTTCATTGTTAGTATTTCTCTAGATGTTCAAAAAGGATTTCAAACTATTACATAGATATATTGAAGGCATCTATTGAATGAGTGGAATCTCACAAATATTTCATTGCCCAAACTTCTCATCCTATACTAGTGGTTTTGGAAAATTGTTCAGCAACGTGTCCTTCCATGTGTCACCTTTTTTGTTGCATGTTGAATGGAATCTTCATTGTAGTTCATCCCCTGGCATCTCTTCTAAACAAAATGTTCATGTTGTGGTCATAGCCACCTCCCCTTTACGCATGCTTGCAATTGATAATTAGATATGTGGGAATGGAGAAGGAAGTCATTGTTAAGCAACTTTGGTCCTCCATGAGTCCTTTAGGGGTCCATTTTGTGTGTGCAATCCACATTAAAAAAATATATGCTTGGGTATTTTCAGATTTTTCAATCTTAGTTGTAAAGGTTGGAGAAGATCCAAACTCGGGGTTTGGATGGCAAATAGAGATCCAAGGATCAATCCTCCACCCAGTTTTAGGGAGTGATGTGATGGATCATTGAGATATAGGGCCATTCCATATGTTGGATGTTGACATGATATTTTGGATTTCTTGTTATTTATATACTTAGGAATATTAGTATTCAGTAAAGCAACATCTAGATTGCTACCGGCTTGAGGACAAAAGATGAGCATAATCAATAGTGAGTTCACCCTTCGAACTCACAACCTACCATGGGCAAAAGTATTTTATTCCTCACAAATTATTTTATAATGTTTTGTATATGTCCACGTGAGATCCCTTTTTTCTTTCTTAATTATTTTTTATTTCTTAACAATAGCAATCCCTTAGCCTTTTAACTCGTTAAATCTATGGTGGTTAGGAAAGCTTCTTTCCTATTTTTTCAAGTATTAAAGCAAAATTCTAAAGGATACGAAGTAATTCCTTACCAATTTTTCTTAAGATTTGACAAACCAAATTTGGTGTTAGTGGACATTGATAGTCATTGTCGTCGTCATCATCATCATCAACTATCCCAAACATCAATGCTAAAATATATGCATCCCATTAGATAAAATTAGAAGTAAATAGTATATCAGATTCATCAATGGTTTGTTTATTTTCATGTTTATGAATTATGTATTAAATGCATTATGTCTTGTCACCTTTTAGAGGTGTTAATCATTCATACAATAATGATTTGAAAAGAATAATGGAAATTTCACTATTATGAGATTGTTATCTACATTATTTTGCTATAGGAATGATATTGCATGTCATGCTTTTTGGATCTTTATGAACTTATATTCCCTGCAATGTGAGGGAGACATCTTTATTTGAGTGATTTTGTAATTTTCATGGAGACAACTCATTTAAAAATATAAAAAGAATGGCAATAGCAGAACAGTCTTCGTTAGAAATGCATTGGTGTCAAGAATCAATAAAAAAATAATAGAGCACACACCCTCTCATTATAGCCTATTAGACAAATGCCCCACTTCCCTCCTTCCATATACATCATGTTTGGAGATCCTATACCATGATATGTAATAGATTTTGGGATGGATGAACCTATGCATCTAAGCCACTCACATTGCTTAATGTGACATAGAATCTAATGTGTGTAACTTGTCAATCTCTTTTCTTTTTCTTCCTTACTGATTGCATCCATGTGGTAGATACAAAAGATTCTACATACAATACACATACAAGGCTAGTTAAAGTGATAAAATAGAGAAAACACAAAATTTCGTTAATGCATGTGTACACATTGATGGTGAGGTTCCAAGAATAATTGTATGGGAAAAACATGTTTGCTACTAAAATAAACACCATAATGAGATTAGAAATAATGGTTAAGTGAGTAAGATATGTAAAGATATAAATTATAATTACATAGTTTATAATTATTTCCACGAAGTAAAATAAAAGTGAAAATCTCTATAAAACAAATAGCAAATAACAATCCTTTAACACGATATAAATTATAGCTACATAGTTTATAATTGTTTCAACAAGTAAAATAAAAGTGAAAATCAATGAAAGCCAAGTAGTGGTGATCTCCATCATTTATAATAGTTGTTGTGCATGGTAAAATGTTCTCACATTAGAGCGATGAAATTCGATACCTTTGCAAAATAACCAATTATGACTTAGTCTTAGTGGGCTAGTGATGGCATGGTTGGTTATTTGTGTCATTTGCATCGTACTCATATACATGTAATACTTAGATTTGGTACCATGAATGTTCAAGGCGTGATTTTAGCCATCGCTTTTGTTTATTAAATTTTATCTAACTAGAAAAAGAATATCTTCATTCCTTAGTGTTTAATGTTTGATAAAACACAAATAAATCATTTTTCTAGCCTTCAATGTGGTTGCATGTCTTAAAAATAAGAATCTCATGTATTTGGTAGCTAAATGTTGTTGAGTTTTTAAGTACAATATATACAAGCATAATATTTTTAAAATATTGATAATTACTTCTAATGATATAGATCTTCTTTTAACAATTCAAGTTTATCATTAAGTAATTACACTTAAAGAATTCGACCATAAAACCATAAGAGCAATAGAGATCACAATGCACAAAGAGAAAACAATATATACCTTGGGAAAACCTACTTAGGGGAAAAACCCAACAACCTTTTTCTTAGAAAAATTCTTCAATTCAACAAGAGATACACCTAATGCTATTAGTCAATTATGAGGTCAAACTGACCAACAAGCTTATGGTCAAACCTGGTTTCCAACCCTAAAGGCAAGCCTCCAATCTACCCTGCAACTCGGCCTAATCTGATCTTCCCTAGGCCGAAATTCAACCTCCTAGAAACTATGCAAAGACTCAAAAATTTATCCTCCCAATCTAGCCAGAAGTTTGACCTGCCCATAATATGTTGCCCACAAACACATGTGCGACCTAGAAAGAGAGAGAAAAATGATATCTGTCCTTTTTGTCATTCTTGTCTTTTTTTGTCCTTCGATTGGATACCCAAAAATTGTATTGCTTGTGAGAGGTTGAATGTCTTTATATAGTGTTATGCCTTCGCAAATGGGCGCCTCTCTTCACTGCGGTCGACTTGACTATTATGGAGCCAAAAATTCAAAATTAAAATTTCAAAATATTCTCTTTTAAATTTGACATGAAGAACATGCCTTACAATAATTCTTTCAAGGTATAAATAATCAAAATGACATGAAGAACATGTCTTACAAATTCTTTATACTTTACAAGGGCTAAAATATAAATTTTGAAGATTGACCATAGCTACAAAATTCAACACTCCCTCTTGGCTAGGGAGGTAATCATAATGACTAGATAGATGCTCTTCTTGTGAACAAATTTCTCTAAGGTTATAACAAATCATCAATAGTATCAACATCATTCAACTACCATAATTATGCTCAACAACTTTTACACATGGTAGATTTATTAGCGTCAACAGGCTCCCATCATTTTGGTGGATACCTCTGTCACATGGTGCATTTTCACCATAGTTTTAGTTGGTACTCCTGACACATGGTAGATCATCCATAATTTTGGTCAGTGCCTCTGACACATGGCACATCATTAACGTCAACTAGTCACCATAACTCTGGTCTATTTGTCATATAATATATAGACTAATCTTGGTTCACCGTTATTTTGGTTTGTACTTGACACATGGTGAATCCCCAGAGACCACATTCCATTTGAGTAAATTTGTGCCTATTGCTAATGAGCTTGATGTTAAAAGGTCATACTCTATATGAGTAATTATGGGCCTCTAGGACCATTCTTCCTAATTGTGGTCAATATACTTGACATGGGAAGAATGTTTGTCCTCTTGCCAGACCATTCTCCCTAATTCTAGTCATATATGATACAGGGAGAAAGTTAGTCCATAATGTTATCTCATCAACACTCTTAATAAGAGAGGTATTCTCAATATGTCCAAGCTTGTCCCTAAAGTATACAAACTTTGTACTAGACAGAGGCTCTATAAGAATATTAGCAATTTGCTCATCAATAGAGAGATACTAGAGCTTCATGGCTCCCTTTTGCACCATGTCACGAATGAAGTGATACTTGATCTTGATGTGCTTTGAGCTGTCATGGAAAACTAGATTCTAAGATAAATTAAAGTAGCTTTGATTATCACAATATATCACAGTTGGTTCTAGCAGATGATCAAATAGTCCGGTGATTAACTTCTAAAGCGACACTGCTTCACAACTCACCAAGCTAGTTGCAATATATTTTATCTTGGAAGTACCAAGTGCAACAGGTTTATTCTCCCTAATGATCCACGAAAACATAGTGGAGCCCAAACTGAAGCAACCTCTCGAGGTGCTCTTTCTGTCTTAAACACTACCTACCCAATTCACATCTGTATAGCCTTGTAGTTGTATGTCACTATTTGAGACATATCTCAAACCATAGTCAATTGTACCACACAAATATCTGAACATGTGCCTTGTTGCAATCCATTGATCATGTCTCAGTTCCACCTGACACTGACTCAACATGCTTATTGCAAAGCAAATATTTGGCTTGGTATTAACCAAATACATCACCTATGGATGGATCTACCAAATTAGACTCAGAGTCTCAACTTTCTCAGATTTGTCACCAATGGAGTCGACAACAACTTATAGTCCATCATTCCAAACTTTTGTAGGATCTTGATGGAATATTTGCCTTGACCAAGAAAGACTTCATCAGGCTTCTACCATATTTCTAGCCCAAAATAGTAACGCATTAATCCAAGATCCTTCATGTCAAATTCAAAAGCCAACCCCCTCTTAAACTAAATAATGAGATGCTCCACACCTATAAAAAATAAGTCATCAACATATAGTAATATAATCACAGGTTCATTTTTCTCAACCTTGAAGTGCATGTTTGGATTAGAATTGCTCTTGGAGAAACCAAGTCTTGTCAATTCGTGTATACTAAGCTCGCGATGCTTGCTTATGTCCATACAAGGCTTTCTTTAATATGCAAACATGAGACTCTCTTCCATGGACCTCGAAACCTAGAGGTTGTTCAATGTACACTACTTCCTCAATTACACCGTTAAGAAAAGCATTATTTACATCCATCTGATGTAAACTCCAACCCATAAAGGGAGCAATAGAAATATTATATCTAATGGTAGTGTACTTGGTAGCCGAAGAAAAAATCTCATCATAGTCTTCTCCCTCTTTCTGGGAGAACCCTCTAGCCGCAAATCGCGCCTTGTATCTGTCAATACTACCATCCACTACATGTTTGATCTTGTATACCTATTTGGAGGACACCACTGATTTTCCTTTGGGTCTAGCTACAATTTCCCGTACATCATTCTCCATAATTGATTGGTATTCTTCCAACATCACATCCTTCCAAATGTGCTAGCTAGTTGCTTATTCGAAGGTGGAATGTTCAACATCAATAAGATTAGTCATTAAAGTTGCACATCCAAAATACCTCTTTGGCCTCTTGCTTTCCCTGAAGGAACCAAATGGTGTTGCATGTCCTTCTGCTTCTTGCAAAGTGGATCTTAGCGACGCTGGTCTCTTCATGATTTCAAGAACAACAACTAGGTCCACTGGATCGCTAGGCTCTTATGGCTCTTCTTAATGATCAATAAGATCATTAGAGAAATTTTGAGGTCCAAAATGGACCTCAAAACTAAAATGTACAACAAAATTCAACTTTATAAGAACCAATTGGATTTAATATGGTGATGTCAACCATGGGGGATGATTCACCATTTTTTGAGTAAGAAGGTAAAAAGAATAAACTAAAATAAAATAACAAAACTACTTTTTCAACTCATATTTTCAACTTATCTCCCTACGATTTTACTTAAATTTTGAGCAGAGCACTCATTGGATGCGGAGTTTATTTTTTCATCCAAGTAGTACCCATATTGCATACTTTCAATGGACCCTACATGAAAAATGTGATTGCAATCACATTTTTCTTGTTTTTTACATTTTTTTTTTTGTGGTAGGGTCCATCAAAAGTATGCAACATGGGTACTCCTTGAATGCAAAATTAAATTATGCATCCAACAAGTGCTCTCACTCGAAATTTGAGTAAAATTGTAGGGAGATCAGTTGAAAATATGAATTGATTTTATTTTATTTTATTTTTTAATTCCCTCCAAAACTTGATGAGGTAATTTAATCTTATTTTATTATTTTATAAAATTCCTTAGGAGGCCCATTTTAGACATCAAAATTTCTCTAATGTGTTTTGAAGGATTTGATGTACCATAAACTTCTTCTTCCTTGGCATCTTCATGTTCTTTGTCCTCATCAGAGTCGATGGGAACTTCGTTGGATTTCCAATAGGTCACATTCTCATCAAAGGTCACATCCCTGCAAACTTCAACCTATTATTGTCTTGGAACATATATTCTATAAGCCTTTGATGACTCACTATAACCAACAAATATCCCTTTCTTTCCTGAAGGCTCTAACTTCCTTCTCTTGTCTTTAGGTACACAAATATAAATAGGGCAACCAAATACTCTCAAATAACCAACTTGAGGTTTTTGTCTGGTGAATGCTTGTTCAAGAGTCTTGTCTTCCAAAATTCGATGAGAATTTCTATTTTGAATGTATACCGTTGTCATGGATGCTTCACTCCATAGAAACATAGGTAGGGCATAATCATGCATTATTGCCTTTGCATATTTTTCAATGGATCTGTTCTTTCTTTCAACAACTCCATTTTGTTATGGATTGTAAGGGACTATCAACTCCCTCCTAATCCTAACTTCTTTAAAAAAATGCAACGAGGTCCTTGTAGGTGTATTCTCCTCCATTATCAAATCTCAGAATGTTGATCTTTTTTGCCTTCAAGTTCTCCACTTTAGCCTTGAATTCCTTAAAGTTGTCTAAGACTTTGTCTTTTTTCTTCATGAAGTAAATTTGTGCCTTGCAAGAGAAGTCATCAATAAATGTTACATCGTATAAGGAGGTTCAAAGATATTTTATTGGCATCAGACCACATACATAAGAATGGACCAGATCTAGGATTTCCTTAGATCTACTTTCGCTACTTGGAAAAGGCTTCTTGACATGCTTCACAAGTGCACATCTTTTACATACTTCATCATGTTCTACTTGCAACACTAGAACACCTACAACCATTTACTTTAAGGCTGACAAAGCTCTATAGTGAAGGTGAGCATATGTTCTATGCCAAAACTCACATGGATTAATATCATTAGATACAAGTGCTTGAGTAGGTTGTTTCAATAATCTATACAACCTTACTTCACAAATTCCAATCACTCTAGCAGAATCTATACTAGATCCTTTGGTCCAAACAAGAACTTTTCCATCAACAAATGCTACTTTATCTCCTTTATCTTCCAAGCATGAAATGAAAACCAAATTCTTCTTCAAACCTGGTACATATAATATGTTGCTAAGATGAACATTATTATTTGATTGTAGCTCAATGGATGTCTTCCCAATGCCTTTAACTGCATAATTGTTGTTGTCTCCAAGTTCCACTTTTTGTGATAATCTTCTTTCCATCGAACTTGTGAGGTTGTCTCTATCTCTCGTCATGTGCTTTGAGGAAACAATATCTACTAGCCACAAGTCTTCAATGTCTGCAACATAATCATTGAAGAGCAGAAAAATAAAAGAATTATTTATTACTTGGATTTCATTTTTAGGTTTCTTTGGAAGTTCATCTAAGTCTCTTGTGGTAGCATGTTGGTTTTATTTCCTCTTTCTAGCATTCGATCTTTCAAGACAATCACTTCTATAATGACCAAATTTATGACAATGGTAACATTGAAATTTTGGCATGTCTCTCTTTCCTTAAGGAGTGGATTTTCTTTCTTCAACTCTTCTTCCTTCTTTTTTTCTTCCTCCATTTCTTCTTTGAAAGCCAAATTTCTTCCTTCCTCCGCCTTTCTTGAAACGTGTTGCAAAAGCTTGAGAGTAACCTTCTTCGGATCTTTGAATCTTTCCTCTTGATATGAGCCTTGATTCTTCTCGAGTACTTGTGGCCATAGTTCATCAAACTTTGGAGCATATTTTATGGGACATATTCCCGCTGCAAATGAATCCCATGATTCAGGTAAAACCATTAAATGATGTAGTCATTATATCTTTTTCGGGAATGATTTCATCTATCGCTTGAAGTTGATATCTCAATTGAGAAATATTCATAAAATATGAGGCTATAGTATCATTCCTTGTCATTCTAATATCATGAATCTCATTCTTCAAACTCATTGCTTAACCAATATTTCTGATAGTGTAGAAACCAATTAGGGTATCATACATTTTCTTTGAAGAGTCCATTTTTGATGGAATCTACAATGATACTTCTAGTTGTAATGTCATATTTCTCGAATTTTAATTTATCTTCATCTTTTTTAGGTGAAGTGACCTTTTCCTTCACAATATCCAAGAGATCCTCTTTTGCAAGAAGAAGATCAATCCTTGTTTTCCAAGCCCTAAAATTTGTAGCTCCTTCTAATTTGTTTTTTGCCTCCATATGTGAACCCAGTCATGGAAAAATAAAATAAATTGTAGATATAGGGTTTTCCTCAAGAGTGATCTCTTACCAAAGCTTCTTCAAGAGTGATCTCAGTGTCCTTTTTGCCATCAAAGCTTTGATACCATGTTGAGTTTTAAAGTGCAATATATACAAGCACAATATTTTTGAAATACTAATAATACTTCTAATGATTTAGATATTTTACTAATTCAAGCTTATCAAGTAAATACACTTTAGAAATCCAACCATAAAATAGAACAATAGAGATCACAATGCACAAAGAGAACACAAGATTTACTCTGGGAAAACCCACTTAGGGGAAAAACCCAGTAACCTTTTTCTTAGAGAAATTCTTCAGTTCAACAAGAGATACACCTAATGTTGCTAGTCAACTATGAAGTGAAACTGACCAACAAAGCTTATAGTCAAACCCTGTCTCCAACACTCAAGTCAAGCCTCCAATCTGCCCTGCAATTCGGCTTGATCTATTATGCCCTAAGTCCAAATTCGACCTCCCAAAAACAATCTAGAAACCTAGAAATTCAGCCTCTCAGTCTACCCATAAATTCGACCTACCTAGAATACGCTGCCAAGAAACACATATGCAAGATAAAGAGAGAGAAAAATGATCTTTGTCCTTCTTGCTTTTCTTTCCCATCGCTTAGATGCCCAGAAACTGTCTTGCTTGTGTCAGGTCAAATGGTGCCTTTGTGGAGGAGGTCTAATGTGTTTATATAGTGTTTTACTTTCACAAATGGGTGTCTCTTCACTAGGGAAAACTTCACTTGAGGGAGGGCCGACTTAACTATTTTGGAGCCAAAAATTCATAGTTCAAATTTCAAAATTTTCTCTTTTAAATATGACATGAACAAATGTCTTATAATAATTATTTCAAGGGCTAAATAATCAAAATGACATGAACATGTATTACAAATTCTTTATGCATTACAAGGCCTTAACTATAAATTATGAAGACTGTCCATAGCTACAAAATTCAACAAATGTCATGTACAAATTGTAGTCTTCGCTACCTAGGGTACATATTTGGTTTTAATTGTGATTACTCTTGCCTTTTAAATTTATTATATTACCTTGTACTTTTGTTACATAATTACATTTGGTAAACGGGCCTACCGACCATGCCTTTTACTTTACAATACAATTGTAGCACTATTAACTTTTAATTTTTAAGATTTAAAGTTTCTAGAGTAGAAATATCTATAGTATTTAACCTTTGATATTCTTGGAGCATTAATTCATTACATTTTTTAAAGTTGGTGTCATATTTTATAAATCATACCTTATTCTTCATTGAACACTTGCAACTTCATTATATCATAGTTACTCTATGAAACACTAAATTGGAAAACTATCCATGAGATATGAAACTACTAAATTGGAAAACTAGCCACGAGATATGAAACTACTATGTTATAGAAGAAGTGGAAGTCTTATGGATCAAGCTCAAGTAAGACCTCTTTACTTTATTTTAAGAAAATCGAGAGCTAATTTCTAGATTCGGCAGATAGATGCAAGGGTCATTAATGAAGGCATCAATAGAAAGACATTTTGAAATATAAGACAAAATAGGGGTTTTGGAATAGGGTTTAATGGACAGGCTACTTGTAAATTACTCATTGATCTTTGTTGTATTCTTTCTTGTTTTGAATATCTTTTACATAGAGATTAACATAAACTCAAGATGGTAAGCTTCTAATGATACATGTGGCGACTTTCTTTCAAATTGTATTCTCTAATACTGAAAATTGAAAAACCAATGGTGGGATCTTAACTACTATCCTATAGGAGTGAAACTATGACGGATCAACTTGAGTAAAACCTTCTACTTTATTTTAAGAAAACTAAGAGTTCATATGAAAAATCTGTAAAATATATGGAAAAGTCATTGATAAAATCATTAGTAGAAAGAAATTATGAAATATAGAGGTAGGGGTTTTGGAATAATCTTTGATGAGAAAGATACTTATAAACTGCTCTTCATTGATCTTGGTTGGATTACTTTTGATTATGAATTGCTCTAAATGTTTTCAAGCTTTGACTTAAAGGATTTGGGATTTTCACTTTATAATGAGACCCTTTATTCAAGGTGATGAGGTGCAAACTTATAAACAATGGTATTATTTTGCTCAAACAATTTTTGGGAGGGCAATAATGATCTAACAGATTGAGGAAAACAATGAAATAAGGAAGTTTTTATCTTAAAAGGAAATAAATGTGTAAACCACCTAATTATAGAGCATTTTTATTAGTTCCAGTCAGAGTTTATGAGTTACTTTGTATTATTTAATGAGGCCTCTTCATTGTATTTTATGTGGAGTTTTGTGAGTCCCATCCAAGGTCGAGAAATGTTTTTTATATGAATAACGATTTTTTTTGGTTTTATCTTTTTAGGCAATCTTATTTTTCATTTGTGCACTCTAAAATGCTAACATTGGCATTAGAGTAGTCTTGATGTTGTGGGATTGGTTGAAGGAAAAGAGTGGTTGATATACATGAGAATGTTGAAAAAGGTATATGCATGAACCAAGGTTGAAGAGAGTGTAATACTCTAAAGTCTAAGAACTTAAATAACATTTAGGTATGTATGTCTGACATCTTCCTTCCTATTTTTTTCCCTCTTTGTCATGCGTTTTTTGTAGTCAACTACTATATTTGCATATCCTTGATATTCATTAAAATAGCAAAGCATAATATATATATATATATAATATAATATATATAATTATATAATAACATCTTTTGTAAAGTGTTAACTTTACCTATTAAGAAGCTTTCCTTTGATTAAAATTTGTCATAACATAGACTCCTTAAACTTACCTAGGCATTCTCCTAACAGACTTTATAACTACTCATGACTCTGTCACTATATATATATTATAATAAGTTTAACAAATAGGGTATATTGTCCAACTTAAGTACCTAAATGCCTTATATATATATAATTTTTAACCAATAGGTGTATATTGTTCCAACTTAAGTACCTAATGCTATTATGAAGCATATAGATATATATATTTGATATGTAAGAGTTCACACTACAATTTTTATAGCATTAATACATGCACCCACAACCGATCTTAATCTCTGATATATGATAAATATATTTATTATATCAATACCTTTCTCTGCACTAACTCTTATTGGGGAAAATACACATTCAATGATCATAATTTCCACACATGAGATATATATATGTGGGTAATTATCATTATCATAGATAAATGTAAATTTTATTTTCGAGACCTTTTGAGTTAAAGAAATTATGGTCAATAATTGCTCCATTTACATATGGAAATGTTCATATATATATTATATAATATATACTATTCATATATATATATATAATGAATAATTATTCTATCCCTAGATGATGTAATAATGTAAATTTAATCCATTCGAGACCTTTTGAAGTTAACGGAAATTATGTCAATAATATACACTCCAAATTCTTAACCCCATATTTTAAAAGTGATTCTCAAGTCCTTAAGGGAGCAAGGTTAACCTTTGCTAGAGGGTTGTCCTCGATTTAATCATCATGTTCAGAAATCAAGAACTACTCATTATATTATGGAAGTAGTGTAACCTTAATTTTAATGAACAAAAACAAGGTGTCAATTGGATGTTATTGTCATGGCAATGATCATTCAACCACTTACATGTTGGCGATATAGAGAGTACTATATTGTGCACTTGAGGATATCACGACGACAAGGGATTTGAAGATAGTGATTGAATGGGTTGATGACAGGGCATATATGTAGGTGCCTACTCTCCTCCATTCGATAGAACAAGTCGATGTGTTAAAGGCCTCTTTTGCATCCATCCATTTCTTCCATATCTACCGAGAGAAGAATGCCCTCGTGGATAGGTTGTCTAAAAGAGGATCCTCTGCGCCGATTGGGAGGGCTTTCTATGAGCTGCATATTAATGGCAACATTCTCGGTGGTGGATCATTCTCTTACTAGCAGCTCAGGGTTTTGAATGCTTTTCTCCTTCAAGTTATTTATGGTGGCAGTGTGGACTTTGTCACTAGACAACAAAGCGTTTGTCTATGATACAACCTTCTTTTTTGTAATTGCTTTTTGGCACATCAAGGAGTGATCTAGTTGCATGTCTAGTTTCTTCTTTTGCTAGAATGATTTTGCAAGCTAATGTTGTAGATGTAGCACTCTTTTGTTTTCAATAAAAGATGGTTGTTTAAAAAAAAATAAAAAAAAATACCACAACTTGAAATTGTAGTGATGGTATCCAGTTGAACCCATGTGCACACATCAGAAACTAAAGGGTGTAATGAATCATCAATAATGTAATAGATGACCCTTTTTTTTTGTTTACTTTGAATTTGAGCAGTGAATAAATGAGATTTTCTACTACACCATTAGATCTTGATTCAACTAAAGAGTTATCGCAAGTTTAAAGAGTGGATATCATGAATGGACCTCCAACTTAGATGATAGTGACATAATTTGGGTATTGATCAAAATATTGGATTTACTCCTTACTATCACATAAAACTAGTTCGAGTATGTTGGTGGCATCTAAGTGCCATTATAATCATCTTTTGGAGGTCAATGCAATAGGGTCTAAATTTGTTGAGTGATTCGAAACCATAATAATCAATAAGATTAATTAAGTGCTACTACAAGAAAGGGACACAAAAAGTTTCAACTTCAGGTCAAAGGTTTCATTAGCATTTACTAGAATTCATAGTATTAAGAAGGAATCCATAGAATTTGTAATGGTAGCCACGATTTTGGGTATCACATTCGAGGTGATATCCATCTTGGATATATAATACAATATTGGGATTAAATTTTCACAATGATATTATTATTTGTGTAGAGCCTCACACTTTAGATATAAACTCAATCGTTGGGTTATTCTAAGTGACTTGCGTTCAATCCAGGAATTGCCATGACACAGTAAGGAACACCACGTTGAGTGGGTATCTAATAACTAGGTTAGGTGGCTTTGTTCATATATGAACAACATGAGATACAATCTCACGTTGCACACAAATCTTGCAACTTCAATGATCTTGAGAGTATGGTTAGCTTCAGGGCATAGATTGTAACACCAAGGTCTCGTTGTAACACTTCAAAGTGTTACGTTTAAACATACACATAAAACAATGTCTATTCCATCTAAATCATGTTACAAAAACTCAGAGTCATCAAATCAAAAGTAGTGAAAAAACTATACAAAAGTAGTTTTTTATCCATCTACAAAAACTTCTTGTGAGAATTTTGGTTGATCTGTGCACTTCAATAATCACACAGATTAGTAAAACATGAAATCTCACCAAATTTCAATGCAATAAATGTTTACATCCCATAAAAAATCAATATGTAGCTCAAACTAGGTCGAATCGGAGATGGGTACACTAACAAAATGAAGGTGAGCTCTTGGCTCAAGAGGTTCCCATTTAATGGAACTTCACTCTGTTAGTGTCGGTATCTTCATCCCTCCATCAGTGATCAAAATTCTCTTGTTGCATTGCATTTTATGTGTCTCATCCGATCAGCTGCATTCAATTAGGATCATGGATCATCTGATGGCAGTGGCATATTATCATTTTTCTCTCATGGTCTTTACCTGCTGGCCTATTTTCACACTTCATTTATAGCCATTTTTTGTTTTTACATTTGCAAAATATTTTTAGGGTTTTAGGTCTCATTAGGTCTGGGGTTTTGTAATTAAAGTCTTGTAAAAGCTCAATAATGGTCAACAGGCACATGAGGAGGTCAAATAAAGTCTCAGGATCAAAGATTTCAATAATGACATTCTCAGTAATTGATTTTTCCTCAAGACCATGTTTTGAGGAAAAACAGAGTTTTATTGTTTTATGTATAAAAATTTCATGTAATTTCATTTTTCCTATATGTAATAAGTCCGAGCAGTAGCCCTGGTCAACTTTCCAAGCTCCTGCAAAAGAGGCAAAAACTCAAAGCATTTAGTCTATCAAAGGCAAAAAGCAAGTCAAACTGCCAAAACAGAGTTTTAAAGAACAAGTGAAAAGCAAACTTTAGAAAAGTGGATTTTTGAAAATAAAAATTAAAGTCCAAGGGTATACAAAGTGTTTCTCATGTTCAAGACATTAGTTGTGCCAAAGAGTGAAAGAAACAAGAGAAAATCACGATTTGAGGGCTAAGGGAGAAAAATTGCAGCAAAAATGTGCAAAGCTCCTGGCGCGACGCACCTGGGTTGAGGCACGACGCACTTGGTTGGCCCGGCGCGCAGAGCTCAGCAAATACATTGGAAAATGCACAAGCGCGGCACACCTGTTAGTGGGTGCAGCGCACCTGCCTTTTAAGCCCGGATCTCATCGAAACGACTTCATCAACCTCCAAAATCTTGCAAGCTTCATTCAACAAGTAAGTTAAGCATCCCAATGTGCCTTTGCAATATATTTTCATCCTCTTTGATGGTGTTTCTTTAGGTGAAATACAAACCCTAGTTTGCGGCACAGTGTATTGAAAATCTACTTAGGGTTTGCAAAATTGTAATTTTTGTTGTTTTCCCCTACACCATTTTCATTTTCCTCTTCACTACACTCCCCTCATTTCATTTTCCCTCCCCTTTCTCATTCACACTCATTCATTCCCCTATCCCCAAAGCTAAAAACCCTAATACCTAATCCCACTACTCCCAAGCCCTAATTAGTATCTCTAAACCCTATCACCTCCCAAAAAACCTACAATCAGCATCACAAAATCCCTCATTCATTGTCTCCCATCATCAATCCCTTTCATTGAACAACAAACACCTATTGTTGATATAAAATATCTTCATACTCATCATTGAAACACAAATAGTGGCAAACATGGAGACAGATTCACCTTATGAAAGAGATGAAGAAACAGTAAGTGATTCCTTTCAAGAACTTCATGCACCTAGAAAATCTCATAAGGGAGGCAAACACATACGAGAGGAGCCTACTACACTTACAAAGCTATTGGCTTGTCCTCTTGCTGTAGCATGCTTCAAACATCAATCTTGCTATCAGTTTTGTGAGATGGTGGAAAGAGTCAAATACCACCATGAGCTTGCTAGATTGTTTGTTCTCCATCTTCACAATGGCCAGGTCAATTTGGCGGTGTTACATTCACTTTGACACCTAAAACTATAGCTGAGGCAACAGGTATTTCGAATGTGGGGGAACAATGGAACAAGGGACAGCTGGTTGACAGAGAGCATTATGAGCCTTATATCAAGGTTGGCTATCAGAGGCAGATCAGTAGAGTTTTCTCTTTCAGATACCTACAGGACATATCTGCTCCATTGATGAAACTCATAATCAAATATTTCAGCTGTGAAGGTAGATTTTCTTGCTTGTACGCCTACCATATTAGATTATTGATGCATTTTACTAGGGTGAAGATGATGAACCTCCCCTATTTCATGTGTCGGAATATTGAGAAAATGACCACATTTATGAAAAGAAAGCCTCATCATCAACAGTACAACAACATTTATCACTTTGCATTGATCAAGATTGTGGTGTTGCATCAGCTGAGTTTACTGAATGTTTCATGGGATGACTTTATTTCACATGAGGTTTTCACAAGTCCTCAAGTGACCCCATTAGTTTTTCATGAGGCAGCAAAGCCTTCACATCAGCAAGAAGTGCATGAGACTCAAACCACCAGTGTGCCAGTATTCATCACTTATGAAAGGGGGACAAGGAGGCTATTTGTAGCGGCCAAACGAGTACTATCTCCACCTAGGGTGGAAGGGGTTTCGTTTCCTTCAACAGCAAAATAGGTACATGACAAAGGTAAACAACTAGTGCATGATGAGGGGCCTTTTGAAGGTCAAGAAAGGAAGTTCATTCTCATTCAGGATGATGACATTGATTTGGGCTCCCAAATCTCAAAGTTCAAGGAGATCATCCAGGAACAACAAGCTGACATTCATGACTTGTCTCTTAACCCGGAAAGAGCCAAGTGGGTAATAAACTATCTTGAGCAAAGGAAAAAGTAGTTGGAAGACCAGCTGACTATCATGGAGCTACAAAACATAAGAGAAAACTGGCAAGCAGTAAAGAGGAGAAAAATCAACTTAACACCGCTAGAGCAAGAGATTGAAGCTGATCGTGAATCTTGGCTTGAGATGGCAAACATGCACTTGGAGAAGATGTTGGAGAAGGCCAACAAAGAGAAAAATATGTTGAGTCACATGGCCTATCACTATTTGGTGAGAAACAAAATTTGCAAAGTGAGAATAAGGACCTTGAAGGCCAAATTGAGGAAAACTTTGAGGAGGAAGAAAGACCAAGATATACACAAAATATTGGCTAAGGCTTCCTTAGCCCAACATAGTACTTTATGAAGGTCACTCAGCTCAAATTTCAAGAGATTTGGCACACTTTTTGGTCAATTTTGAATTTTTGGAGGAAAAAACAAGATTTTCTGCTTGGTGCGTAGCGCCACCCAGTGCTCGCTTTTGCTAGGGACCTCCTCTGGAGGAAAACTTTACATTTTTGGATTCCTCATGCAAAATTATGAATGCTTAGAAATGGCTAGAAAGCTTTGTCAAGTTTTGAGCTTCCAAAAGGGTCAAAAACACCTCAAAAATGCCCTTTCTGCCCCTTTTTGGCCACACAAGAAGCAGTGTTGGGAGAACTCACTTTTGGAAGGGAAAATGGACACCAAATTCAGAAATTCCACCTGTTCTGGAAAGTAGACAGATAGAATTTTCCAACAAGCCCACTTCGAGCAAATTTGGTGCACGGGAAGGCCTCCAAAATCATCTGCAAAAAGGCGTTACGCACAGGGACAATGGTGCGGTGCACAGGATGGAAAATTGTCATTTTTGCCAAAAAACTCTGTTTTTCGGCTAGTTTCTTCTCAGTTTGACTTTCCTCTCTCTCGTGGTCAAACTTTTGATGTAAATTGATGTAACTTGATGGAATTTGATGTAAAAATGTTGAAAATTCACTCATTGAGGTAGATACATCATGAAAAGGTAGTTTTGAACTAAATGAATCAATTTCCTACGTTTTAGAGGCAAGCTGTTCCACTGCCTACTTTTTAGTTCTTAGTTTAGATCTTGTTGAAACATCTCATAAACTCATGAATTCAACCCCTAAAGCTTAGCATGAGTTGTTTGTTGCCTATATTGAGTACTTTGTCAGTCATTTGTCAATGTTGGACTCTTGTGAAAACTTTGAGCAGCATTGTACGTTTATCTCTGTAGTTTGGCAAAGGAATAGACCAGGGTTTGCGGTAGTTTGTGGAATTCTTGTGGCAAGTTGATTTGGTATTGTTTCTTCTTCTGTAATTCAAGTTTACCTATGTTTATGTATGCCATTATCTCTCTCTTTCAGCTGAACTAAATGAATCAAGGATAAAGGTAGAAATCATTGATATTGCAGTGCTCTACCTAGGGTTTGTTTAGTTTTTATGTTTTCTACTGTTTGAAGAGGATTCCTAAGACTCTCATTCCCTCTCCAACTCCTCACCAGTCTTAAGACTCTCTATCTCATTCAATTTAAAGTACTAAAGTATTTTCCTACCTCGCCCCACAGAAACCTCTGCAAAACTGAGTCCATTCCCCAGACCCAAATCTACCTTTCACTTTTGAGCCAACAAACCAATATAAAATTCAATCAAGCTCCTCTGAGCATATACCTACCCTAAAATTCGTCTTTACATCAGTCATATCAAGCTTTATTTGCTATATTTTCTTGAAATTGACAGGGAAAGAGCCCTCTCCCGACCTGGTAGGGCTAGCTACCAGGTTAAGCGTGGTTTGATGTTACCCTAGATCCTACGTTTTTCAGCCTGAGGTAGATTTAGGCCCTAACACACTTCACACAAATCTCTTAGTAGTCACTTCAAAGTCAAAGTATCATTAGGACATTTGTCCAACATTAGGGTGCAAAAAGGTCCCTTTTTCATTGCTTGTTCCTCCTTTTATAAGAGGCTTTATCAGTGCCACTTGACACCTCATGCAAAATATTTATTTTCTTATTTCAGTTTTTTTATTCATTTATCCATGTGTTAGTCCCTTATCAAGACTCTCATGAATTATTTTCTTATTTTCTTTTAAAAAGGGATAATTTATCTCACCCACATATGTTTCCCTATTATTTCTCTTAGTTGTCCAGTGATCCCAAATTATACTCCCTATTTGGTAGGTAGGTATTTAATCAACTATTATCAGTAGGTAGGTATCATATTCTTATCCCTAAATACCCCCTACTTTTTCTAAATTAAATCTTAGTTGGAGGTTTTAATTTATGCTTCATTCACATGGAGATTCTCTCATGTATTTCATTTTTCTAAAATTTTAAGTTAGCTCTTACTAATTTCATGTACACCTCGCCCTCTTATTTTGAGTATTAATCAACAATTTATTGTTCCTATTTTCAACTAAAACCCCTTTCTCCACTTATCCTACGATAATTATGATATTTAAAGAATTTGTTTGCTTCTAAGAAGTCTAAGTGTGGGGAAAGTTAGTCAAGGGTATCTTATTGATTTTTTTCAAATTTTGTTTTGTTTAAGTCTACCCTTTAATCCCCCCTTTTCCTAAAACTTTTGAATTGAACTATTATCCCTTAATTTCTTCTTTACATTAGTGTTTTTATTCATGAACATTGACCATCAATTACTTTCCTGATTTGTTATGTCAAGGGTGTCAAGTCGATTATGCCTTTCAAGAACTCTTCACGAAGTTTTGAGGGTACCACATTTGTTTCCCTTCATACATCTATGACTAAAGACAGGAACATGGGAACGATGGAGGAGGTCAACGTTAACTCCAAGGCCATCCTTTGTATGATACTAATAGTGTTGATGATCACGGACTATTCTTTGATGTGCACCCTCAATAAGACCTCGTGAGTGATTGAATTTGCGGTCCACCCTAACGAAATCATGAACTTAAAAGCGAAGATATCCTGACACCCTCCCACCCAAGTCATGGCAGGATTGCTAATGTGTGGAATCAGGAATTTTATCTCACCCCTCCCATGAAAGTCCAATGTGCTTTGTGCAACCCCATCACTCATGTGTGATTCATTCAACCAACCATCTGATATGTGCCTTCAAGCACTAACACATCATCAATAATCATAGCAACATAATGTTGGCTCACCAAAATGTCATTTTTCACCCTCTTTTCTTTCAACTTTTAACATATCACATTGCTTTGCAACCTTGCATTAAGACCATTTTTATGATTATATATGAGTTTATACTTATGGGTTTTTACCTATTGTTATCTTCATTTACGTCATTGTATCCTTACAGGTTTATTTATACAGTGTGAGTATTAGGACCTTAATTTTGTAACCTGCTACGAGCTTGAAGTTTTAGTGTTTCATCCCAAGGTTTGTTATCTTTGAGGTGTTGGTTTAAGTAGCAATATGGCTTGCCCCTCCTCTGTCAAAGGCTCCTTGGCTGGTGGATGCCGTGGGAGTGGTAGAAAGACGAGGCTAAGTCAGAAAGGTAGACAACCCGAGCCTCGCCAAGCAAGGGGTAGGGGCCACAAAACCACCTCGTGACTCATCTGAGATGTAGCTCAAGCCTTTCATACAGGCACTTCGATGCAGGTGCGTGAGTTAATTTCGAGCTGGGAAGCAGAGTTAAACCATCAGGCAATAGATGTCGAAATTGATTTGGAAGAATGGAAGGACTTGTTGTCGAACCCAGGTCACTCCAGAGGAAGGTCCTCCTAATATAAACAACCAATCTATCTTTATTGGTTAATGAGGAATATAGTAGCCAAAGCCTTGGCTAACCCTCCTATTGATTCTTCCAAGACTGATTATGGACTCCCATAAATTCATAAGGAATTTCAATTGATTCAGTTCCATATCTAGTAACAAAATGTGACATTGAGAAATATATTTTGTGTCTCCAACAAACATAATTACCTGGTTTGAGTGTGAAGGATCCAACTCCAGTGGATTCATCTTATGACTAGTAGCTTGCTTGGATCAGTTTTAGCTTTTAGTTTTGTCATATTAAGTATTTGTAACTTATGCTATTTGGTTTTAGTTATTTAGAATGTATAAGGTTTAAAGATACTCAAACATATATATCTTTGCTAAGTTGTCTTAACATTTTATGTTTTTGGATGGCCTATAATGCAATTAGGTGGCCAACAGATCTGGTTTGCCACTGGGTAGGTTGAGGCCACCTAACCACTTGAATTCTGGTTGTAACCTGTCTTTTTTTTAAGAAAATGAATGAAAAATATCCTGCCAAGCTTACAAAAAATAATTGCTAAAACATATTTCTTATTTTGTTATTAATAAAATTTTAAAAATAATATATATATATATATATAAAATAAAAAAACACAAAACAAAACAACGAATCGAGTTGAGAGTCATATAAAATAAACCAACAAAATTAAAAGAGGGCCAGGAGTTTAAATGAAGTGTTTCAAACTGTGTTGTTTCATACTGGTAAAAACACACTTGGAGGCAAATCACGGGTACCAATCTAAGTCTTAAGCTTCGACCTTCATTAAACTTGCAAATAAAAAATATGTAATGTGAACTCCATCATAGCTCTGAGCTTAGGTGCAATGGTTGATTTGTATGACAGTAGGGCCACAGTTGAGTTGGTGGACCATTTAGTTTTACACGCATATGAAACTACAGTTTAAATAAAAAATCTCCATGTGGTATATAACAAGAGACAAGTGTGGTGCAGTGGTCAGAGAGTTGGTTTGGTAGGCAGAGATTGTGGGATCAAGCTCGTTCATAGCTCTAATTTAAATGCAAATACACATTTTAAAACTTTAAATATCAAAGCCAACATTTCATATCACAAGTTGAAGGTGTGGTGTAATGGTAAGACGTTGCATTCACTTAAATGAAGTTGTGAGTTCAATCCATATGGTCATTTTTTATGTTTAGGAAAAAAGTATTTTTAAACAAAACGAGTCTGCCACATGGTAGCCACCAATTGGCCCACATGTTAGTCGATTGTCGTGTCACTGTCTAGTCATCTACCCAGTCAGCTTCCATGTCAGTAGCTCGGTTAGATGCCACATCAGTAATCTAATCGATTGCCATGTGAACATGTTATCTGCACGTTCAAAATTTGTATTACCCACGTGTCTTCCTCTGGTGCTACCATGTGGTGCCCCTGCATATCATTTTCATTGTTTCTCAAAAAATTCAAAACACGATAGCTGTCTCATACGAAGTTTGTTTGAGGTGATTCAAGCATCCTTGGAAAGGTCTCGAAAATCTCTACATCATGGAAACATTTTCATCAATATTTGAAACTATAAAAAAATGGTAACTTTTTTTAAATTCTATATCAATTAGACTTCAAAAAATCATCATGTCATTAAAACATGTTTCTAATATGAATTTACTTTAATATGGTTTTTTAATCACTCAAAACAAATATCAAACAAATAAGTTATCAATGAAACACTTACGGGTAATCTAAGATGCATCACTTCCAACAAGTAAAAAGTGCATTTCATTTTTATTTATTGTCCTTGGATTTATTTTATTAGTACTATTTGTCAATTTGTTGACATATATATTTGATGAAGAGAGCCATATCACCTCTCTCCTTCAATGATATTACATTTTATTGTAGGTCATTGCTAAATTTTTGTAGGTTCTGAGATGACCAAAGAAGATCAATCTATGCATGAGTGATTTTCGAAGACCAAATTCTTTTCAAATAGCATGTATCAATGAAATCATAAAGAAGTCAAGTTCATTCCATGTTAGATCACATCCATCATGTCATTTCTACCAAAAGAAGCCTCTCATAATCCAAATACCTCATAGTATACTCATTCATTTTCCTCCCTCTAAGCTTAAGATTTCATCCATGTTGAAGTCCAAATTTCCATTTGTTTATATAGTCGATCTTAAACTTTTTATCTTCCTACTACTACCAGATCATGACTTTAAAGCCAATTTCCCTTTACAACTTTCATATTCTCTTGCCTAACCTACATTCACCCCTAACCCATGAATAAAGTCATTGAGCTCACTACCATGCTGATTTAACTCATTGTCTTCTACCGTTTTCCAAATAAAACTTGCTTGATAGTGAAAATCCTTCATCTATGGTTCTATAAATCATTACTCTACATAGTTATTCTATACTTGCAATAGATGATGGGGGATTCATTAAGGCCTCCCTTCTAACAAGTCTTGACCCATTGACTTCAACACATTATTTGGGACCAAGACTAGAGACTGTTTTAGTACCTCGAGGTTTTCATGCCTTAATGGCAAGTTCTCTCGCTAATAAATGCGGGAATAGATCAATGTTCCCTACGTGCCGGATCTTCTAGGTTACTCAGCTACAACTCATTTGTTCATACCTAGTAAGATGTACTTGGGCATATTGAATTTCATTAACATTAATGGTGAGTAGTTTTGTGTATGTTAATGACATTAATTAGTGGTCAGTAATCTAACAATTTCTTTCTATGTTCAACATCTGCTAAGTTTATTCACATAGATAAGAATTATACCATGATGCATATATGAAGGAAGACTATATGGTTTTAGCAGCTTGCAGTAGTGTTCCAATAAATCAAGATTTAGTTCCAAGAGTTCAACACCATTAACTTAGTCTCAACAATAAGAAGGTACAAAGGTTCCAATTTCACATTTCATCCTCTATTATACAACCATGAGAAAAGAAGAATCAAATTAGCTTCTTTCACTTCACAATCCATGATCCAACATTAACAACCAAGATTTCCCAGATGCATAGATTATGAATTTTTTAGGTAGGTAAAGGTATTGTTTTCTAATCTTTAATCAATATTTCCTTGAATGCTAAAAGACATGTATTTGGAAAATTTCTCATGTGACATTGGTTTCCCCATTTTCCAAAGACAAAAAACACCTTTGGTTTGGGGGGGATATTTATTACCTTTTGTAAATTCCATATTCCATATTCCATAACCTCATAAATTGTTGACCAACATGTTTCTCTTAGCTCATTTATGTTACTCTTTGGTTCAAAGATTAATATGTTTTGAAATGATTCAAATTGTGAACAAAGATCGGTTAATATGCATATGAGTGGGTCATCATTTTGAATGTATGCTTGAATTTTGAAGTATTCTTTGTTGCAACAAGAAGAAGGGTAAAGGGAAAGTGTTGCCACATAAGAACCAACACTTGTAATACTTGTGTTGCCACACAAGAACCAACCACAAGAGTTGTGACTTAGATATCTTTCAAATAAATAAGACTCTCCATAATAATAAGCTCTTGGGAAAAATAAACAATTGAAGAAGATATTACAAGAGATGCAAGTCATGCAGAGGTATTCGAGTCACAAAATGACTTATTGATAAAACATAATATTTCACTCCTCAAGGCTACAGAAAAGAGAATAAAAGGCTCCATAAAATAAGATGATTTCAGTGCATGAGAATCAATGCAAAGTTGCACGAGGACATGCAAAATCTTCAGTTAGGGGGGAATGTTGTCTCACCAAAATGTCATATTTTTCACGCTTTTTTTTTTCCTTCATATTTTACCATATTCCACTATTCTATAACATTGCATTAAGGCCATTTTTATGATTATAAATGGATTTAGAATTATTATTTTCCAAAGCATTTATTTTAGTATTTTAAGTGAATTTATGGTTAAATATTATGAAAATAACATGTTTTCACTTATATCGAAAGTTGGATGAGTTTTGTGATGTTTATAGGCATATTTGAAGACTCTGGTAAAGATATATTTGGCCACTTGCCCTCAAATTCTAATTTCCTCTTCAAACTCTTGAAGTTTTGAGGAAGATTTGAGATCATTACTCAAACACAACCAACGGAAAAGAATCATGGAATTTCTGATAAGATATCTTATCAAAACTATTATAGATTTGTGAGAGGATTTGTTGAGATAATTATCTCCTAGAGTTATCAAATTGGTTGTACCTACCTGAGAGAAAAGTGGATCTGAATTTATTAGTTGCTTACCATCTTCTCAACACAACTCATGTATAAATAGCAGTGCTTTATCCATTTCAAAGAGGAGGAAGGGAGAAGAAATTTAGAATTTGTAATCAAAATACTTGAAGAAATATCTTTGTAGCTACAATTCAATATTTTCGTGCTTGCTCCAAACTTATTTCACTTAATATATCTTTTTGTTTTAATTTTTAACTTCCAGTGTGTTTGTTAAGCATTAGAGGGTCCCATTTTCCAAGCATGTACATTCTTTCCTTTCTTTGTTTATAGCTGTAGATCTCAATCACTTTCATAGACTAGATTTTAATTGCTCTCATAAATTAGATTTACATGCTTTCCTAGAATAAGTTTATTAGTTTTTTATAAAAATATATTTCAAATGATTTTAGAGATGAAATTTACTCGTTTTTCTATATTAAATATTTTCATGCTTTCATAGACTAAATTTCAAATGTTTTCATAGATTAGGATTCCATGCTTTCATACCTGTTTTCATAGATTAAATTTCCAATGTTTTTCTAGATTAAATTTCCATTGCTTTCCTAGATTAAGATTTCTATTGTTTTCCTAGATTAAAATTTATTTTCATGTCAATTTATCTACTTTCATATAATAAATTTTTCTTTCATGTCAATTTACTTGCTTTTATAAAATAGAATTTCCTTTCATGTCAATTTATATTTGATAGAATTATAAACTAAATCCTTGCATATATTTTGTCATTCACTTTGTAAGTATACAAACTTGGATTGATAATTTAATTTAATGGAATTTAAAGAATATTAAAATTACCGACATGTAATATTTGCAAATTAAATTCTAACATCAACAATACTCAAATGACCCAAACCAAAATTGTTGACTCATCGCATGCATGTGTGCTAAGGTGGTCTCCTTCCACACAAACAATTGTCTATAACACTTGATGGAAAGATAGTCATCAAAATATATGCACATGATAACACATCATCAAAATCATCATTAATCACATATATGATAACCATCAACATAGTGTATATTGAAATCAAAACAAATACATCACTAGCCATCATCACATGAAATACTAACAATTTGGTTTATTAAACTTTGATGTCCTCAAAGAATAATGCATGTGTCATAATGGTGTCTCATAGTTAAAATAGTGTCTATCACATGTCAAGTAGAGTGGGGCACTACAGAGAATTGTAGCCTTGAAAAGGGACAAAATTCATGGTGTAATAATGGACACTAAAGAAGAAATCCACTTTTTGGAGACCATGTTGATAAAGATAAAATGTATCATGTTATTTAACTGTTTCTAGTGATTTATGTTGCATTGGAAATTAGATTTAGAGGATCTCTAAAAAGTACTCTTAGTTTCTTAAGTTTCATGTATTTTTTGAGTTATTAATCTCAAAGAGCTAGATTGCTTATGAAAATTGGGGTATGCAACTATTAATTTGCAAAGTATGACCAACACAATAAAATCAATGAAATACTATGGTGTTGGAAATCCCTTTTAGAGGAAAGTGAATTCCTTTTGAAGAATCGCTTGAAAAACCAATTTTCAATGAGAAACTTTTGCTACAATAAGTCACCAAAAATGGAAAAATTGATGTTGTAATAAGAAATAGATGTGTCTTGCATATAAGCAACCATTTCAATATCAATCAATTTTAGATAGGACATTTAAGGGAAAGTATTAATTGTTGAGCTTTTATAAGTCAAATATTATGTTTTTCACCAAACCATATAGAAATTATATCTAAGTAGTTTAGTAGACTGTACACAACATTTTTGGCCAATTTGAAATTTCTTAAAGGAAATTCTTTCTTGTATTCAAAATGGGTTTCCTCTCTCTCTTTTTTTCTTTCTTGATCAAATTCATGACATGTAAATGGTTACACTTTGAAGGAGCACTGATAAAATTGCACAAGTTCAAGGTTTTCATTCATGATTCGTTTTATTTTTAATTCAGAAAAATGGTTTTAAGAGTGAAAATATTTATAAGTGCTTCAAAACTTTCTTCATGTAATTTTATAAGTGGTGATATAGAGGGAAATATATATCGATGTTACATAGAGGAACAAAATTGTATGAGGGTACCTTGATTAGAAATTTGTAAAGGGGGATAAATTTTCAAATCAATGATAAAGAGTGCAACTAATCGTATATAACCCACCTAAGATTTGAATAAAGAAAATTAATTAATTGCATCTAAATACTTAGCTTGTTTGAATTGAATAACGGGGGTGAATGATTTATATTTCGGTAATAACTTCTTTGGAAAATTGCATGTTATGGGGTCTTTGACCCTATTGTTGGATGTACTAATTCTTTCACTTTAACGGGGGTAATATTGGTATAATTTCTCCACTAGAGAGGAAAAGCAACACATGGGCATGGCATTTATTTTCAATCTTAGATTCATTTTTATTTCAATATTAGGTTCACGTTTTTTAATTTGGGGCTTTTCGAAAGGATTTCCCTAAAAATATTACCTTGCGAGGTTTTTTGATGGTTATGTAGAATTGTTCTCTTGCAAGGTTTTTTAATGTTTTGGTTGCACTTATGTTTACCAAGTGTTGACCAAGATGCAGGATGAAGGATACAAAATATAGGGGTGTAAGTTTGCTTCAAGCAATTGGCATAGTGGACACATCAATTAATGTGTTCCAATGTTGCATTAGTAGGATTTTGGATGTATTCCTTCATACAAGGCAATAAACATATATTTTTTTAAATGTGTCAAGCTATCGTAATTACTAAACATAGTGGACACATTATTTAGATGGTCCAACACTACAAGGTATAATTTTCCAAGGGTGTTAAGTTGCTTAGTGCTATTGGTTGGGACATTGTTATGTATGTGTTTCAACATTATAGTATCAAGGTACATGGTATAAGTGATGTTTATCATGTTCAAAAGAGTAGGTTGGGTAGGTACTCCCGCACAAGCCTAAGTGTATGGGTGTTCAGAAGTTTCCTAATTAACCCTTAACCTTAGAAATTACTTTAAAGAAATTGACTATTATAAGATAAAGTGAGTTAATCTAATGAATACAAAGGTTATTTGTATTAATAAATTAGATGAATCCCAACCATTGATCTCAAGTGATGTTGAGATATAATCTCAATTATCAATCACTTTGAAAACTTGGGTTTTGGTTTTGTTTAATAACTAAAACTTATTAAAATAAGGCTAGGCGAAGGGAGAAAACACATCTTGAGCACAAGGCACAATAAGAGTGAGATCTCAATGATTGGGTGAAGTAGGACTTTCATCTAAGTGTGCATGATTGAAGAAATAGTGCAAGGGGTAGCAGGGGAAGGATCCAGATCAACCAACATATTGAAAGACATATTAAGGGTTTAATTAGCTAGACCAAATTCTAGGCTTATTGTTGTATGTATTTTTCCTCATTGGGCCATTTTCCTGGGAAGGGAGCCCTTGTAAGTTCTAAATTTATTTGAATGAAGAATTGATTTGAAGGGAAGAAATATTTGTGTTCATGTGATTGAGATTGGTGTGATTAATGTGTTTTTATTATTTATATTAAAATCCCATTTGTGTCTTTTATTTAATAAATATGCATACAAATTAAATGTTATTGCAAATAATTTGCTAGGTATTAATTGGCCACGTTGTTCGGGTTAAGTAAATTTAACATAGTATGAGAGCAACGACTCTAAAGATCGATCTTTGAATAATTGCACACAAGCACAAAAACCCAGATCTATATAAGAGCCACAGGGATTAAGTAGTCCAGGTTTAGTGAGCCAAGTGATTGTACATGGGCATGTCAAACTGTACATAGATACATAGGTCATATGCATATGAAAATTGAGCTTGATAAAAGGAAAAAAATAAAATGTACATTGTAAGGTTGACCGTACAATGGTTGAGTAAAGACTCAAAAATAAAAGAGGAGTTGAGCAGTTGGTGGTCGGTAGGGAAAATAAATTAAATTAAAAAAAAAAGGAGGAAAGGTCAATGGTCAACAACTTGGCAGGTTTTCTAGTAGCCGGGCAACCAAAAATAAGTCATCACCAAAGAAACTGCAACCCATGAGTGAGATATCGACCACCAACATAATGGATCCACCCATGGGGTACACTAGGAAGAGGTTGTCAGACATGGATCTTGCCACAAGGAAATGAGAAACTGATAGTGAAATAAAGTTTTCATAACAAACTACAGTCTTAGACAGTCACTAGGTCGAGGAAAATCACTTTCATGTTAGGTAATGAGAGCACTAACGTAAGGGATTGCTAAGGAGAGCAATATTTTTCAACAGAACAAGAACTTTTCAGGGAGAAACAAGCCACTAGGAAAATTGTGAGGGTACAGAAAAATTCCACATCAAGCAACGAAAAATGAATCCATAGTAGGGTACATAATCCAACAGGTTATACACAACCATACATGTGAGTACAAAAGCCACTATGAAAAATGTTATAAATTTAGTAGCCATGGTCAATATTTTCATCAAGAAAGGAAAATAAAAAAATATATAATTGAATTTATTTGCCCCACAATATTCCAATCCGACCCCTTTAAGATCAAGTCAGCCTACCCAAGAGACATGTCTATCTGTATGGATGAAGAACTATATATTGAGTCCATTTTCTCTCCTTTAAGGGTAGATTTAGATTATCTTATGTTTCTCTATTTTGGTGCGATAATATCTCAAAGGAAACTTGTGGATCTATGGCTTATATCTTTTATAGCATGTGTATATCTGAGGTATTGTGTTTCTATGGAAAAATGCAAACCTATAACATCTCTTATGTGAATTTTTGAGGCATCACACATCCAAAGTTTCTATGGAACTCTAAGGCATCACATATTTGAAGTTTATGTGGCACTTTGGAATCACACATCCATAGTTCTGTGGCATCACATCCAAAGTTCTATTACATATCTCATGCGAGTTATGTGGAACTCTTTCTGTGATCCATGTGAAGGTTCTAAAGAAAAGGTCTATGGAAAATTTGCCTCTGTGATAAAACAAATATCTGTGGCACTTATCTCTATGGAAAAACAAAGGAATGTGACACTTGTTCCTATGGCTAATCTAAAGGTCAGAGGCATTGGTTGTTCTATGGATTATGCAAATTCCAAGACTGAGGAAGATGATGAAATTGGACCTCCTCTGTTGCAGACTTTGATTATGAACCAATGTTTATTATTTCTCTCTCCTTGATTGGTTTTGACTTGGAAAATATTGAGGTCATAGATTGATGTTTTGATTGAAATATTATGATGTACCTTTTGATGAAATGAACTCTCTCATAAGGAAAGATTTATTGGATTTTCCCCTTGTGCATTTTTCCCTGGCCACTGGCCTAAATTTTGGTGTCTCTTGTCTTATTTATTACTATGATATCTATTAATACTCTATTGTTAAAGGTTGAAAATTTTCATGCATAATTGTTTGATGATTGGAATGCAATAATATTGTATCATTGGAAGTAGTTATCAGGTTGAAAAATTGTACTAGTCTTGATTTCACTATAAAATCAACATGGAATTAGATTTATGGTGAAGAAAGGAACACCGATATCACCTTTTAAGGAAGCCCTAATTAGGCCTAACTCTAAAAATTCTTAGTTCAATTTGTATTAAAAAAATAAATAAAAGAAAATAAAGGCTTGTTTGTGGAGGGTTGAAATACTTGTGACTATCATTTCAGAAAGGAGAAGATGTTTTGATCAGGTCACAAACCTAGTTTGTTCAAGGTTCTTACAGAAATAAGGTTAGATCACAATGAAGTATTCTTAAGATCTCACTCTAAAAGGAAGGTTGAAATCAAGGAGTTGGTTATAGTGAATGAGAAACTTTGAAGTCATTAAGCCCTAGTTCAAAAGGGAAAGGACACGATCTACCCTCATGCCTAAAGAAGAACTACCAAATCTTCATAAGGCAAAAAATTTGGTGTGAAAGGATATGTTTACTTAAGGATGGCTAAAGCCCTAATCCTTAGGCTGAGGACACTATAGCCATTATCACAGTAGCCTGACTTTAAATTACAAGATCCTCTGATGCAAAGGTTGAAGACTTTAGAAGTTGAACCATTGTAACCTTAGAGCAACAATCAAAAAATGGATATCGTTTTTTGACCTAATATTGATGAGGTATGTATTCTTCCTCTATCAAAACTAAGCATAGGTATAGTATGCTCAATATGAAAATTTGGATTTAAATAATCCTTTGAAATTCAAGAATGATGTTTGGTATCATGATACTCAATGTGATTTGTGGCTCAAATTAAGACATTCTCACATAAGAAAAATGTGTGATATTTAATTCTTCTTCTTGGAAATGTTGACAAGGACATTATAAAATCTTACTATGGCAAGAAATTTTGATCGATACGAGTAACTTTAAAATATTGGATATAGGAAACCTTACTTATCCAGTGAAGTATATTGAAACATATCAACCCTATCAATGAGCCTCTAGTATAACTAGAAAATGAAAATATTATGGCCCAATTTTATGAAGATGGCATAAGGTTTCACCTTGAAATTGCAATCTTATTAATCTTGACTAAGATCTCTTAGTAGAATCAGGATTTAATTACTCGGCAGATGGCTATCTATATTGAAAGTTAAAAGAAGGATTAGAATTCTCGTGTAAGTAATATCATCCCAGTGATAGCCATGAAGACTGTTAAAGTAATTTGCAAATTGTTTGGATAAGAAATTCCTAGGGTTTATAGACAAAACCCCTAGGATTGGATCTAGATCATCATTTCCAAAAAATCTTAGATCATGATGAGAAGACAAGGTTGATTTGTAATATGGATGAAAGTAGTCTAAGATTAAGAGGGAGTTATCATTCCACCATAATCTTCAAAAGGTTCTAGTCAATATGAAATCTAAATAAAGAAGAAAATGAAGCCATCTTGAAAGACCGTGAAATAAGCATTTTTCCTCTAAAGTTCGTCTGCTAGATTTGGAAAGTCACTAAATATCTTGATCTCAAAAGGAGCCTCTCTCAAAAAGTTAAGTGGAATTAAGTATTGCTTAAGGTTTTATGCATAACATACTATAATGAGAAAACTAAGACTAAAGATTAATTACTCTCATGCATTTGTCATTTGAAATATGACCTTTGTCAAAAATATGAAGTATTGCATCATATATCAGAAGATTGTTTAATGGTCTATGTATAAATTATTGAGGGTACAAATCTAGCATGGTAAATGTGAAGCCATCAAATTGTTACCAGGAAAAGATCTTGGTGGAACGATTCATTAGAGATTGTAAGATGTCACTTGATTGAAGGAATAAATTTGTTGGATGATGAGTCCATCCCTCAAGGTTAAATATCAATTCACTTGAAAATATTATATTGTCTCATCACAATAGATCAAATATTTATTGAAAAATAAGTTAATAACATATGTGCTAACCCCCTTGCACATGAAGACCCAATTTTGTTGCATATTTATTTAATAATGATGAGTTTCATCATTCTAGGGTTTTGGTATTTAAATTATAAAGTCTAAGTTTTATGAACCCTAGTATACAGAAGGGGTTGATAAAAGAAAAACCCTTGTTTGTATATATGGAATACTTCCACTGAAAACAAGAAACCCTAGCCTTTACAAGGAAGAAATAGCATTGTGGCGATGATGTAAATGAACCTGTGTTGTTCCTCTGAGATGATAATGGTCAATTGATCATGTCAGAGCATCTAAGATATTTGTTTTAGGGGTTTTGGTTTTGGTTTTTATGGAGGACCAATACATAGAAAAAACTATAAGAATGATGTATTAACTCTTTTAGATTGTACTAATAGATAATCAAATGGCTTCTATTTGAATTCACATAGTGATTTGAGTTTATAAGGTGTTCAGAAAGAATAATAAGGAGGTAAGATTAATTTAGGTTTCAAACAGAAAGATAAATTATCATAAGTGGGAAAACCTTTGTTCAATGTTCAAAAGTTAAACAAACTATGCTTAAGATTACATAAGATGCTCACAATTTTATGATTTAGAGGGAGATTTTTAGATAGACAGTCCAATATCTCAGTCTCTTTATGATAATAACTTTAGAAAGGAATTTTAAGAATAACAGTAACACATTTATTCTCACCTGATATCTTTGTAAAAACGTAAACATATGCAAAATAAACATAATGAATGAAACACATGAAAAACTTACAGAAGAAAACGAAACTGTATGAGACCAAATTCAGAATCCTTTGCTTTATTATCAATGATCTAGAAACAACTTATACATCAATGCTTTTTACAAAATTTCTTATGGAAAGTTAGGAGGTTTGACTCTTCTATATATTTGCCTTGATGACTTGCTATGTGAGCATAGTGACTTTCAGTGACTGATGTTGGCATTGATAATGGTCTTGTATTGGCCTCCTTTTTCTTAGCACATTGATTAAAGTATTGGAAGTTGTGATTCAGTGTGAAGTAATCTGACAATGAATGGATGGAACCTGCATAACTTGTTCTTGGTGTATTCATTTGCATCTAGTGACTTCTATTATGATCATACTATTTGGGAAATGACTACTTTTTGACATAGATAAAGTCATAAATGGACATTTGGATGAATTTTGGATTGGCATTGCTTATGAAAATTTGTTGGCACGATGATAGATGAAGTCATGACTTGATGAGAGTTCTACCTGTCACCTGGCCTAAATAATTTGTGATATTGTTATGATTTTGATATTGGTTCTAATTTGGCATTTGATACGCTGACTTAGTTGATTTGATTGTACAATATTGAGCGTATTGGTTTGGAAAAAGTGTTATGCTTGCAGAGAGTATTATATGAAGCAAGATTGTCGATCTTGATGTGTCCACATTGACAACTATTTGCTGAAGTTAAGATGATGTGTTGATCCAAACCTCTACTTCAAAAGTGTTCCAAGGCATGACTTTCAATTTTGAATTTGGTTTTATATGATGATGGTTTACTATTGGAAGGTAATGAGCCTCTAATGATCTAAGTAAGAGGGAGATGACTTCTAAAGCTCAAAATACTGAATCATGGCATGATGACTTAATTTCTAAAGTTGGGAAAACATAATATATATTGCGAAGCTATTGAAGAAGTATTGGAAAAAAAGGAAATGCAAATCCTTGGATACTCTGATTGAATTTCAAGAATTTGCGAAGAGATATTGTTGAACTCAACTTGGTAACCAACATTTGATTGAAGCATTGGTGTTCCATTTTGAACACTCATTCGTAAATATATGATGTGCATAGAACCTGAGTGAATTCATGATTGATTTGCTTCATATACATTGAGTTGTCACCAAGTATCCTTTGAGATACTTGTATGGGATGATCAATTTTTGATCTGAGATATTCATTCCACGATATGTGACTACATGGATGTACTGATGATGTTTAGTATTATTGTTGATGAGAAAATTTGGATGCTACCTTAGTATGAGATCTTCCATGATATCTTGGGTGATAGGTCCACAACATGACTGAGGTTGAATATGATGTTGTTAGCATGTCTAAATATGAGGCAGGATGAAGAAGCTCCTTAGAGAGTCGTCTGAGAAGGATATGTATATGACATGGATACACTATGATGATAAAGATTGGGAACTGACTGGAAGAGAATCCCATATATAGCTGGGACTGAGTTACCTTCATATATTGAGACAATGCTATTGTATGAGACAAGCTCAGGCTTATGGTTGGAACCTCCTTAAGAGGGAGTATGAATATGGTATCCTTTTGTGAATTATATGATTGTTTATGTTTTAATATGATATTTGATTTGATGACCTACATGAACAGGAGACCGCTGCTATTGCTACACGATGATCAAGTTGATACCAGATATAAGTATGATGAGAACAACATTGATTGGGGACATTGAGCCAACTCTTCCTCCCCTATTTGAGCTCCTAAGGTGTAGAATTTATATAGAGGGATCCTAGGGTTGAGGGAGCTTTGGACAATTGGGCATCACTCCTATCTGTTACCCATAGGGTTGGAGATGCTTCTCCCCTATCTTCATAGGGTTAGAGATGCTCCTCCCCTACTTGGTCTATGCAGAGTATACCCTAGTTGGCATTATAACCATAAGCAGGGCTTGTTGGGAATATCGCTGCCCGTTTGGCCAACAAGTTGAGAGTGTACTTGGGGTCTACAACCCAAGTCAATTATAATGCAAGTGTTCCACCACATGAGTATTGAGGGCCATTGTTAGGAAGATAGGCAATAGTATGGGTTGAGTAGTGGCTCCCCTATATCACCTATTTCTCATTATGGGGTTGTAATAGTAACTCCCTCGTGAGATTCTAGGTTGAGATATGCTCCCTGATGATATGCTCTCTGATAATGATGTGGGTCGTAGATCTGACTCCCTATGAAAATTTAACATATTCAAACACATTCATTGGAAAAGAATCATGGAATTATTTATAATACCTCCTATCAAATATATTAGATATTTGTGAGAGGATTTGTAGAGACAATTATCTCCTAATTTTTGGCATATTGGATGTACCTCCTTGAGAGAAAAGTGGATTTGAATTTATTAGTTGTGTACCCTCTTCTCAAAGCAACTCATGTATAAATAGGAGTGGTTTCTTCATTTCAAAGAGGAGGAAGGAAGAAGAAATTTAGAATTTGTAAACAAAATACTTGAAGAAATATCTTTGTAGCTACACTTAAATCTTTTGGAGCTTACTCCAAGCTCATTTCACTTGATATATCTTGTTGTTCTAATTTTCAACTTCTAGTGTGCTTGTTGAGCATTGGAGGACCCTCTTTGCCAAACATGTACACTCTTTCCTTTATTTATTTATTTATAGTTGTGGATTTCAATCGGTTTCATAGACTATATTTTAATCACTTTCATAGATTAGACTTACATGATTTCCTAGAATAGGTTTATATGTTTTCATATAATTAGGTTTCAAATGCTTTCTACATTAAAGTTACAAACTTTCATAGATTAAATTAAGTCGTTTTCTAGATTAAATATTTCCATGCTTTCATAGACTAAATTTCAAATGTTTACATTAATTAAGATTCCATGTTTTCATAGATTAAGTTTACATGCTTTCATAGATTAGATTTACCTACTTTCATAGATTATTTTTTCCAATGCTTTCCTAAATTATATTTCCATTTCTTTCCTAGATTAAGATTTCTATTGTTTTCCTAGATTAAAATTTCATTTTATTTTAATTTACCTGCTTTCATAGATTGGAATTTCCTCTCATGTCAATTTACTTGCTTTCATATAATGAAATTTCTTTTCATGTCAATTTACATTTGACAAAATTAGAAACTGAATCCTTTCATGTATTTTATTGTGAACTTCATAAGTCTACAAATTCGGATTGATAATTTAATGTAACGGAATTTAAAGCATAAATAAATTGAGCAACATTTTTGGCGTTGCTGTTGAGGAAGTGTACATAGAATTTAGTTTCTAATTTAGGTTTCCTTTAAACTACACAATTTTGTGGAGGAGAAATGATAATACGATAGGTAAAAACTTGCACATCACAGAGTGAGTTTTCTACAAAGCCTTGATTGTTCCTTTCTTGCAAGTGTGGTGTGTTTTTCAATTCTAATATTAGTTTAAAATTCAAGTTTTTTATTATTCTTTTAGGTGCTATAAAAGTCTTGCTACTAATCAAACTGTGGGAAATACTGGGCAAGACCTCTATACCAGCAAAGAAACTAAAATGATGTTCAATCATGTGTTGGAGAGCAAAGACTATATTGAAGAATGGTCCCAAATAGTTATTAGGCCACAACATTCCTCCAATATTCAATAAATCTTAGCACCAATTCCAGATGTACATCTTGTCTATCATATCCTAGTAGACATTGACATGTAATTTTCATAGTTGTATGTGAGCACACTAGAAATATTGATATATACATGGCTTCACTGGAAAATTATACTCCTACACATAAGAAAATATTTTATTTTTTAAGAAGAGTAGGATAGAATCAAGAAATAAAGTTAGGATTTTGTTTTTGAGTTTTTGTTTGGAAATTTGTAACAGCCCAAAATACGAATATCTAATTAACTTATTAACATTAAGTTTAAGCGCTTACCTGAGCTTACTTGTGGTAGAAATAAGCTTACTGCAACAGGGTTTTGGGGACGGCTCTCCTCCCAACCGTAGGCTCAATTGCGCAGGATTCTGCTACAACTAGCCACCCCCGAGCCCTCAATCAACGACTACTGCCAGTATTGCTAAGTCTTGGTATCCCATTCTCCCAAGAGAATGCAAGATCGAACCTCCGTATCATCCAACCCCCTCCAACCTCCTCACCATTTATTAAATAGAACAAAGCCTTGGAAGGGAACCACATGCACACCCTCCATGTAAACCACATGCACACCCTCCATGTGTCTGCATGCTACATGCCCACCCTCCATGTGTCTGCATGCTACTTTTTCTTTACTTTCCTTTGATTTTTTGATAATTTCCGTTTTTTTATTAGAGCTTTAATATGGTTATTACTATTTATTTTTATTACTTATTTCTTTTAATATCATTTTTTTATTTGTTATTTTGGATATTACTATTTTTATTTACTTATTTC